>JAKWIY010003053.1:20591483-20691483 GCA_027704805.1 Solanum corneliomulleri | reverse complement strand
TCGTACGATGTCAGGTATGACAAGCCATCATTTCCATTGTACAACACACTGTTGGGCGACGTCGGGCATGGCATCCCATTAAATCCCTTGGATTGCACACACAGTAGGACGACGTCAGGCATGACATTCTATCAAAGCCATTGAACGGCAGATACAGTTGGACGACGTCGAGAGTGGCAAGCATTTAATTGCGTTGTACAACACACACTATCTCATGATGTTGAGCGTGGAATCCTATTTTCCCCCTTGGATTGCACACACGGTCGGACGACGTAAGGAATGGCATGCCATCAAAGCCCTTGTACAGCACACACGATCAAACGACATTTGGACTGGCATGGCGTAATAGCCTCTGGACAACACAAACGGTCTAACGATGTAAGGCATGGCATGGCATCATATCCCTTGGACAACACAGAAGGTAGGACGACATCAGGCGTGGCATGTCATAATAGTCATGTTCCTAGTGCATTGGAAGGTACAAACTCCAAAAGAGACCACATGGGAGAAATATGAAGATTTTTGGCAGTTCAAGGATAGAGTCAAGGAGTTCTTACAGCAACGCGTCGCGCTTTTCACATGAATAGGTGGGGGAGAGTGACGTCCCGCTCTAATTCCAGCCTGATTGTGTGTCCGAATGGGGCAGAAGGATCTAGAGTTATGAAGAGGTTTGCATATAACTCTACAACCTTCTAGATTTCTGGAGAAGACTAGATAATTCCTTAGAATTCTCTAAAATACTTTAGATCCTTTTGGAAGAGATAAGCATATTCTAGAAAGTTTAGAATTCTCTAGAATATGGACTAAAGTGTAAATACTTTAGGAAATTGTAGAGTAATGGTGACGTCCCGTCATAATTCCAGCCTTATTTGGTTTTCGAATGGTGTCGGAAGGATCTAGAGTTGTGAAGATGTTCGCAGAGAACTGTAGAATCTTATAGATTTCTGGAGAAGTCTAGAGAATTCGTTAGAATTCTCTAGAATACTTTAGATCTTTTTGGAAGAGATTAGCATATTCTAGAAAGTGTAGAATTCACTAGAATATGGACTAAAGTGTAAATACTTTAGGGACTTGTAGAGTAAATTTTATTTACAATTAGTCCCTTAGGAGGTATTATAAATTGAAGGGCCTCTAATTTGTAAAATCATCCAACCAAATAAAGTTGTAAGCAAATCATCTAAGAATACTACAAGCCTTCTTCCAAAGTTTTGTCTGAGTGTTTCTTTGAATTCTCTTAGCATTCCAAGTCTTAAAGGATTACTTGAGCTTACAAGATGGTGAAAGATTCAGGATTAAGTTGTCAAGTGCCACACGGAGTCTTAGCAAATACTCAATTTATGTGAAAACATATTATCGTACGACATCCGGCGTTGCATGCCATCATCGCCCTTGGACTGCAGACACGGATGAATGAAGTCACGCGTGGCATGCCATCATCTCTCTTTGACAGAACACATGGTCGAACGACGTCGAGCGTGGCATGCCACCATGGCCTTGGGAAAGCACACACACTCGGATGATGTCGGGCGTGCCATGTTCTCGTACACATTGGACAACACACAAGGTGTCAGGACGTCGTGCTTGTAATGACCGCGTAGGTCTTTGAGAACAAACACGATCGGACGATGTTGGGAGTGGCTTTCCATCAAAGCCCTTAGACAGCAAACACGGTCGTACGACATCAGGCATGGCATGGGATCATTTCCCCTGGAAAGAACTCATGGTCGGACAATGTCAGGTGTGGCATCCCATAAAGGCCTTGGGACAGAATACACGGTCGAATGACGTCGGGTGTTGCATGGCATCATAACCCTTGGACAACACACACGATAGAACAACGTCGGACGTTAAAAGCCATCATTTCCCTTGTACAACACACACTGTTGGACTGCGTTGAGTGTGGCATCCCATCATATTTCTTGGATCACACACACGGTTGGACGACGTTGGGCATGACATTCCATCAAACCCATTGGACAGTAGATATAGGTTGACGACGTCGAGAGTTCCAAACATTTAATTGCCTTGTACAACACACACTATCGCATGACGTTCGGTGTGGAATCCCATTTTCCCCCTTGGATTGCACACTAGGTCGGACGACGTCAGGTATCGCATGCCATTAAAGCCCTTGGACAGTAGACACGGTCTAACGACATCGAAAGTGGCATGGCGTAATAGCCTTTGGACAACATAAACGGTTTGATGATGTCAGGCATGACATGGCATCATATCCATTAGACAACACACACGATAGGACGACGTCTGGCGTGGGATGCCATAATCGTCGTCGAAATTCACACACAGATGGACAAAGACAAGCGTGGCATGACATCATTGTCCGTCGACAACACACACTGTTGGACGAATTTGGAATTAGCATGCCATCATGGACCTTCAATACTACACAAGGTCGAACGACGTCCGGTGTGGCATGCCCGCGTAAGCCTTGAAAACACACACTGTGGGACGACATCAGGCGTGTCATGCCTGCCTAACCCTTGGAGAGCACACACGGTCGAACGACGTCGGGCTTGGCATTTAATCAAAGCCCATGGACAGCACACACTGTTGGACGACATCAAGCATGGCATGGCATCATAGTCATTGGACACCACTCATGGTCGGATGACGTCAGGCATGGCATGAAATCCTCTTCCTTGGAATGGACACATATCTGGAAGAAGTAAGGCGTGGCATGCCATCATTTCCCATTGACTCCATACATGGTCAGGAGATGTTGGGTATGTCATTCCATCATCTCCTATTGATAGCACACACGGTTGGACGACGTCATGCATAGCATGCGGTCATGGACTTGGGACAGCACACGGTCGGACCATGTCGAACATGACATGCCATCAAAGCCCTTGGACAACACACACGGTTGGATGAAGTCGGGCATGACATGACATAATATCCTTTGGACAGCACACACGGACTAATGATGTCGGGCATGGCATTTCATCATTTCCCTTGGAGAGCACACATGATCTGACGACGTCAAGCGTGGCATGCCATCATCACCCTTTTACTGCACACATGGATGGATGAAGTCAGGCATGACATGAAATCATCGCCCTTTGACAACACACATGGTCGGACGACGTTGGACGTTCCATGCAATCAAAGTGTTTTGACAGCACACACGGTGGAAACACGTCAGGTATTGCATGGCATCATAGAGCTTGGACAACACACACATTTAGACGACGTCAGTCCTGGCATGCAATCATCACCCTTAGACAACACACACAGTCAGGGTTGGCATGCCCGCATAGCCCTTGGACAACACACATGGCAACATGACCTCAGGCGTGGCATATCATCATATCCCTTGGTCAGAACACCCAGTTGGATGACGTCAGATATGGCATGCCCGCGTAGCACTTGGACAACACACACGCTGGGACAACCTTGGAATTTTCATGCCTGCGTAGACCATGGAGAGAAAATACGATCAGACGATATTTGGTGATGCATGTTGTCAAAGCCCTTGGACAGCAAACACGGTCAGACGACGTCAGGCGTGGCAAGGCTTCATAGTGCTTGGACAACAACCACGGTCGGACGATGTTGGCGTTTCGTGCCAAACCCTTGGACAAAATACATGGTCGGAAGATGTTTCCCATGGCATGGAATCATATCCCTAAGATAGCACACACGTTCGGACGATGTCTGGCGTGGCAAGCCATCATTGCCCTTGTACAACACACACTATGTGACGGTGTCGGGCATGTCATCCCATCTTATCCCTTGGATTGCGCACACGGTATGACGAAGTTGGGTATGGCATGCCATCAAAGCCCTTTGATAGCACACACAGTCGAACAACGTCGGGCGTGGAATGATCTTGGAGAGAACACACGATCGAACAACATTTGGTGTGGCATGCCATCAAATCACTTGGACAACAAACTCAATCAGACACGATGTGAGGCATGGCATGGCATCAAAGTCCTTGGTTAACACTCACGGTTGTAAAACGTCGGGTGTTGCCAGCCATCAAAGCCCTTGGACAACAAACATGGTCTGAAGACGTTGGGTGTGGAATGGCATCATAACCCTTTGACAACACACACGTTTGGACTATGCCGGTTGTTGCAAGACATTATTGCCCTAGTACAACACACACTATTGGACAACGTGGGGCATGTCATCCCATTTTCTCCCTTGGATTGCACACACGGTATGACGAAGTTGGGTATGGCATGCAATCAAAGCCCTTGGATAGAACACACACGGACGACGTCGGGCTTGGAATGACATAATAGCCTTTGGACAGCACACATGCTCTGGCGATGTCGGGCATCGCATGTCATCATAGCCCTTAAATAGCACACACTATTGAACAACGTCAGGCGTGGCATGCCATCATCGCCCTTTGACAACACAAGGTCGGATCACGTTGGGCGTGGCATGCCATCATTGCCATTTGACAGCACACGTGGTAGAATGACGTCGAGCGTGGCATGCCATCATGGCCCTGGGAAAGCACACACATTCAGATAACGTTAGGAGTGCCATGCCTGAGTAGCCCTTGTAGAACACAGATGGTGGGATGACGTCGGGTGTGGCATGCCATCATATCCCTTGGAGAACAAACATGGCCGGACGACGGTGGCCGTGGCATGCAATAAAAGCCCTTGGACATCAAACACGACCGAACGACATCAGGCATGCATTGCATCTTATCCCTTGGACAGCAGTCACGCTCGGACAACGTCGGGCATGGCATGCCATCAATGCCCTTGGACAGCACACACTGTCGGACAACATTGGGCGTTACAAGCCATAATTTTCCTTCTACAACATACACTGTCGAACGACGTCAGGCGTGGCATCACATTATATCACTTAGACTGCACACACTGTCGGACAATGTCAGGCATCATATCCATAAAAGCCCTTTGAAAGCACACACGGTTTGACGACGTCGGGCGTATCAAACATTCATTGGCCTTGTACAACACACACTGTCGGACGAAATCGGGTGTGGATTCCCATTAAATCCCTTGGATTGTACACATAGTCAAACGATGTATGGCATGGCATGACATCTAAGCCTTTGGGAAGCACATACAGTTGGACGACGTCGGACGTGGCATGTCATAATAGCCTTTGGACAGCACACACGGTCGGACGACGTCGGGTGTGGCATTACATCAAAGTTTATATCAGTTAGATTGCACACACTGTCGGACAATGTCAGGCATCATATCCATATAAGCCCTTTGACAGCACACACGGTTTGACAACGTCGGGCGTAGCAAGCATTCATTGCCTTGTACAACACACACTGTCGGACGACATCGGGTGTGAAATCCAATTAAATCCCTTTGATTGTACACGCAGTCGGACGATGTAAGGCATGGCATGACATCTAAGCCTTTGGGAAGCACATACAGTTGGACGACGTCGGACGTGGCATGTCATAATAGCCTTTGGACAGCACACACGGTCAGACGACATTGGGTGTGGCATCCCATCAAACACCTTGGACAAACTTACACTGTAGGACGACGTCTGACGTCGCATGCCATCATCGCCCTTGGAATGAACACACTGACGGACGACGTCGGGCACGGTAAGACACATCACCCTTGGAATGGACACACATCTGGAAGAAGTCAGTTGTTGCATGCCATCATCGCCCTTTGACACCACACATGGTCGGACAACGTTGGACATGGCAGGACATCAAAGACATTGCTATACACACACGGTGGGAACACGTCGGGCGTGAAATGGCATTGTATCCCTTGGATAGCTCACACGGTCGGATGACGTCATAGATATCAAGCACACGTAGCATTTGAACATATCACACAGTGGGACGGTGTCAGGTCTGACATGCCCTCGTAGCCTTTCTAAAGCACATACATTCATACGAAGTCGGGCATGAAATAACATCAAATCCCTTGGACATCACTGATAGTCGCGGTATGGCAAGCCATCATTTCCATTGTACAACACACACTGTTGGGCGACGTCGGGCATTGCATCCCATTAAATCCCTTGGATTGCACACACAGTAGGACGACGTCAGGCATGACATTCCATCAAAGCCATTGAACGGCAGATACAGTTGGACGACATCGAGAGTGGCAAACATTTAATTGTGTTGTACAGCACACACTATCTCATGATGTCGAGCGTGGAATCCATTTTCCCCCTTGGATTGCACACACGGTCGGACAACGTCAGGAATGGCATGCCATCAAAGCCCTTGGACAGCACACACGATCGAACGACATGGCGTAATAGCCTTTGGACAACACAAACGGTCTAACGATGTTAGGCATGGCATGGCATCATATCCCTTGGACAACACATAAGGTAGGACAACGTCAGGCGTGGCGTGCCATAATCGCCATGTTCCTAATGCATTGGAAGGGACAAACTCCAAAAGAGACCACATGGGAGAAATATGAAGATTTTTGGCAGTTCAAGGATAGAGTCAAGGAGTTCTTACAGCAATGCGTCGCGCTTGTCGCATGAATAGAGGGGGAGAGTGACGTCCCGCTATAATTCCAGCCTGATTTGGTGTCCGAATGGGGCAGATGGATCTAGAGCTGTGAAGAGGTTTGCATATAACTCTACAACCTTCTATATTTCTGGAGAAGACTAGACAATTCCTTAGAATTCTCTAAAATACTTTTCATCCTTTTGGAAGAGATTAGCATATTCTAGAAAGTGTAGAATTCTCTAGAATATGGACTAAAGTGTAAATACTTTAGGGACTTGTAGAGTAATGGTGACGTCCCGTCACAATTCCAGCCTTATTTTGTTTTTGAATGGTGTCGGAAGGATCTAGAGTTGTGAAGATGTTCGCAGAGAACTGTAGAATCTTCTAGATTTTTGGAGAAGTCTAGAGAATTCGTTAGAATTCTCTAGAATACTTTAGATCTTTTTGGAAGAGATTAGCATATTCTAGAAAGTGTATAATTCTCTAGAATATGGACTAATGTGTAAATACATTAGAGACTTGTAGAGTAATTTTTATTTACAATTAGTCCCTTAGGAGGTATTATAAATTGAAGGGCCTCTAATTTGTAAAAGCATCGAACCAAATAAAGTTGTAAGCAAATCATCTAAGAATACTACAAGCCTTCTTCCAAAGTTTTGTCTGAGTGTTTCTTTGAATTCTCTTAGCATTCAAAGTCTTAAAGGATTACTTGAGCTTACAAGATGGTGAAAGATTCAGGAGTAAGTTGTCAAGTGCCACACGGAGTCTTAGCAAATACTCAATTTATGTGACAACATATTATCAGACGACGTCCGGCGTGGCATGCCATTATCGCCCTTGGACTGCAGACACGGATGAATGAAGTCACGCGTGGCATGCTATCATTGCCCTTTCACAACACACATGGTCAGATCACGTTGGGCGTGGCATGCCATCATCTCTCTTTGACAGAACACATGGTCGAACGACGTCGAGCATGGCATGCCACCATGGCCTTGGGAATGCATACACACTTGGATGACGTCGGGCGTGCCATGTTCTCGTACACATTGGACAACACACAAGGTGTGAGGACGTCGTGCTTGTAATGACTGTGTAGGTCTTTGAGAATAAACACGATCGGGCGTGACTAGCCATCAAAGCTCTTAGACATCAAACACGGTCGTACGACATCAGGCATGGCATGGGATCATTTCCCCTGGAAAGAACTCACGGTCGGACAATGTCGGGCGTGGCATCCCATCAAGTCCTTGGGACAGAATACACGATCGAATGACGTCGGGTGTTGCATTGGATCATAACCCTTGGACAACACTCATGATAGAACAACGTCAGGCGTGAAAAGCAATCATTTCCCTTGTACAACACACACTGTTGGACTGCGTCGAGCGTGGCATCCAATTATATTTCTTGGATCACACACACAGTTGGACGACGTTGGGCATGACATTCCATCAAATCCATTGGATAATAGATATAGGTTGACAACGTCGAGAGTTCCATCCCATTAATTACCTTGTACAACACACACTGTCGCATGACGTTCGGTGTGGAATCCCATTTTCCCCCTTCGATTGCACACAAGGTCGGACGACGTCAGGCATCGCATGCCATTAAAGCCCTTGGACAGTAGACACGGTCTAACGAAATCGGGAGTGGCATGGCGTAATAGCCTTTGGACAACATAAACGGTTTGATGATGTCAGGCATGACATGGAATCATATCCCTTGGTTAACACACACGATAGGACGTTGTCTGGCGTGGGATGCCATAATCGTCGTCGGAATTCACACACAGATGGACAAAGACAAGTGTGGTATGACATCATTGTCCGTTGACAACACACATTGTTGGACGAATTTGGAATTAGCATGCCATCATGGCCCTTCAATACTATACATGGTCGAACGACGTCAGGTGTGGCATGCCCGCGTAAGCCTTGAAAACACACACTGTGGGACGAAATCAGGCGTGTCATGCCCGCGTAACCCTTGGAGAGCACACACTGTCGAACGACGTCGTGCTTGGCATTTCATCAAAGCCCATGGACAGCACACACTGTCGGACGACATCAGGCATGGCATGGCATCATAGTCATTGGACACCACTCATGGTCGGATGATGTCAGGCATGGAATGACATCCTCTCTCTTGGAATGGACACATATCTGGAAGAAGTCAGGCGGGGCATTCCATCATTTCCCTTTGACTTCATACATGGTCGGGATATGTTGGGTATGGCATTCCATCATCTCCCATTGATAGCACACACGGTTGGACGACGTCATGCATAGCATGCGATCATGGACTTGGGACAACACACGATCGGACGACGTCGGACATGGCATGCCATCAAAGCCCTTGGAAAACACACACGGTTGGACTACGTCGGGCATGACATGACATAATATCCTTTGGACAGCACACAAGGTCTAATGATTTCGGGCATGGCATTTCATCATTTCCCTTTTACTGCACACATGGATGGATGAAGTCAGGCATGGCATGAAATCATCGCCCTTTGACAACACACATGGTCGGACGACGTAGGACGTGCCATGCAATCAAAGCGTTTCGTCAAAGCCCTTGGATAGCAAACACGGTCGGACGACGTCAGGCATGGCAAGGCATCATAGTCCTTGGACAACACTCACGGTCGGACGATGTTGGGCATTGCGAGCCAGACCCTTGGACAAAACAAATGGTCGGAAGATCTTTCTTATGGCATGGAATCATATCCCTTAGATAGCACACACGTTCGGATGATTTCTGGCGTGGCAAGCCATCATTGCCCTTGTACAACACACACTATTGGACAGTGTCGGGCATGTCATCCTATTTTCTCCCTTGGATTGCACAGACGGTATGACGAAGTTGGGTATGGCATGACATCAAAGCCCTTTGATAGCACACACAGTCGGACGACGTTGGGCGTGGAATGGTCTTGGAGAGAACACACGATCGGACGACATTTGGTGTGGCATGCCATCAAATAACTTGGACAACAAACACAATATGGCGATGTGAGGCGTGGCATGGCATCAAAGTCCTTGGTTAACATGCACGGTCGTACAACGTCGGGCGTTGCCAACCATCAAAGCCCTTGGACAACACACATGGTCTGAAGACGTTGGGCGTGGAATAATCATAACCCTTGGACAACACACACGTTTAGACTATGTCGGTTGTTGCAAGACATTATTGCCGTAGTACAACACACAATTTTGGAGGACGTGGGGCATGTCATCCCATTTTCTCCCTTCGATTGCAACTACGATATGACGAAGTAGGGTATGGCATGACATCAAAGCCCTTGGATAGCACACACAGTTGGACGATGTTGGGCCTGGAATGATCTTGGAGAGAACACACGATCGGACGACATTTGGTGTGGCATGCCATCAAATCACTTGGACAACAAACACAATATGGCGATGTGAGGAGTGGCATGGCACCAAAGTCCTTGGTTAGCACTCACGATTGTACAACGTCGGGCGTTGCCAGACATCAAAGCCCTTGGACAACACACATCGGTTATGGCATGCCATTAAAGCCCTGGGACAGCACAAACGATCGAGTGACGTCAGGAGTGGCAAGCCTCATCTCCCTTGTATATCAAACACTAGCGGATGACATTTGGCATGGAATGCCACAATCTCTCTTTGATTGCACACACGGACGGACGATGTCGAGCGTGGCATGCCATCATTTCCTTTGGACAATACACGGTCGGACAACCTCGTGCGTTGCATGCTTATGGCCCTTTGACAACACACACAGTCAAACAACGTTGGGCGTGGCATGCAACGATCACCCTTGGACAACAAACATAGTCGGACATGGCATACCCGCGAAGCCCTTAGACAGCACACATGGTAAGAGGACTTTGGGCGTGGAATGTCATTAAAGCCCCTCCATAGCACATACATTTAGATGACATCGGGCGTGGCATGCCCGCATAGCACTATGACAACACACACGGTCAGACGAAATTAGGGGTGGCATGGCATAATAGCCTTTGGACAGCACGCACGGTCTGACGATGTTGGGCATGGCATGGCATCATAACCCTTGGAAAACACACACGGTCGTGCTTGACAAGCCCGCGTAGCCCTTGCACAGGACACACTATAAGAAGATGTCCGGTGTGGCATATTATCAGAACCCGTTGCTAAAATGTATGCAGTTGGATGACGTCAAGCGTGGCATGCCCGCGTAGCACTTTTACAATATACACGGTCGAACGACATCAGGCATGGCATGGCATAGAACACTTTGGACAGCACACATGCTCTGACGATATCTGGCATGGAATGTCATCATACCCCTTGGACAGCACACACAGTCGGACAACGTCAGGTGTGGCATTCTATTATCGCCCTTGCACTGCACAAACACACGGATGAAGTCAAGTGTGGCGTGCCATCATCGCCCTTTGACAACACACGTGGTCGGACGACATCGGACGTGGCATGCAATAATGGCATTGGGACAGCACATACACTCGGATGACATTGAGCGTGGCATGCCCGAATAGCCCTTGGACAACACACACGGTGGGATGACGTTGGGCGTGTTATGCACGCATAGACCTTGGAGAGCACACAAGTTGGCAGACGTTGGAGTTAGCATACCATCAAAGCCCTTGGACAGCAAACACGGTCGGACGATGTCAGGCGTTGAATGGCATCATATCCCTTGGACAGCACACAGTGACACGATGTTGGTCTTGGAATTCCATTAAAGTCGTTGGACAGCGCACACGGTAACACGATGTTAGGCGTGGCATGCCATCATAGTCCTTGGACAGCACAGACAGTTGGATGATGTCATGTGTGGCATTCCCACATAGCACATGGATAGCACACACGGTCGCACAACGTCGGTCGTTAAATGTAATCATAGCCTTATGATAGCACACACTGTTGGACTTCGGCGAGCGTGGCATCCCATTATATTTCTTGGATCACACACATGGTTGGACGACATTGGGCATGACATTCAATCAAAGCCATTGGACAGTAGATATAGGTTGACGACATCGAGAGTTCAAAACATTTAATTGCCTTGTACAACACACACTGTCGTATGACGTTCGGTGTGGAATCCCATTTTCCCCCTTGGATTGCACACAAGGTCAGACGACGTCAGGCGTCACATGCCATTAAAGCCCTTGGACAGTAGATACGGTCTAACGACTTCGGGAGTGGCATGGCGTAATAGCCTTTGGACAACATAAACGATTTGATGATGTCAGGCATGACATGGCATCATATCCCTTGGACAACACACACGATAGGACGACGTCTGGCGTGGGGTTCCATAATCGTCATCGGAATTCACACACAGATGGACAAAGACAAGCGTGGCATGACATCATTGTCCGTTGACAACACACAGTTTTTGACGAATTTTGAATTAGCATGCCATCATGGCCCTTCAATACTACACAAGGTCGAACGACGTCAGGCGTGGCATGCGCGCGTAGGCCTTGACAACACACACTGTGGGACGACATCAGGCGTGTCATGCCCGCGTAACCCTTGGAGAGAACACACGGTCGAACGACGTCGGGCTTGGCATTTTATCAAAGCCCATGGACTGCACACACTGTCGGACGACATCAAGCATGGCATGGCATCATAGTCATTGGACACCACTCATGGTCGGATGACGTAAGGCATGGCATGACATCCTCTACCTTGGAATGGACACATATCTTGAAGAAGTCACGCGTGGCATGCCATCATTTCCCTTTGACTGCATACATGGTCGGGAGATGTTGGGTATGGCATTCCATCATCTCCCATTGATAGCACACACGGTTGGACGACGTCATGCATAGCATGCGATCATGGTTTTGGGACAGCACACGGTCGGACGACGTCGGGCATGGCATGCCATCAAAGCCCTTGGACAACACACACGGTTGGACGACGTCGGGCATGACATGACATAATATCCTTTGGACAGCACACACGGTCTAATGATGTCGGGCATGGCATTTCATCATTTCCCTTGGACAACACACATAATCAGAGGACGTCAAGCGTGGCATGCCTTCATCGCCCTTTTACTGCACACATGGATGGATGAAGTCATGCATGGCATGAAATCATCGCCCTTTGACAACACACATGGTCGGACGACGTTGGACATCCCATGCAATCAAAGCGTTTCGACAGCACAAACTGTGGAAACACGTCAGGTATTGCATGGCATCATAGCCCTTGGACAGCACACACATTTAGATGACGTCGGTCCTGGCATGCAATCATCTCCCTTAGACAACACACACAGTCAGGCTTGGCATGCCTGCATAGCCCTTGGACAACACACATGGTAACATGACGTCAGGCGTGACATATCATCATATCCCTTCGTCAGAACACCCAGTTGGATGACGTCAGATATGGCATGATTGCGTAGCACTTGGACAACACACACGGTGGGACAACCTTGGAATTTTCATGCCCGCGTAGACCATGGAGAGAAAACACGATCAGATGACATTTGGTGATGCATGCCTTCAAAGCCGTTGGGTAGCAAATACGGTTAGACGACGTCAGGCATGGCAAGGCATCATAGTCCTTGGACAACACTCACGGTTGGACGATGTTGGGCATTGCGAGCCAGACCCTTGGACAAAACACATGGTCGGAAGATGTTGCCCATGGCATGGAATCAGATCCCTTAGATAGCACACACGTTCGAATGATGTCTGGCGTGGCAAGCCATACAACACACACTATTGGATGGTGTCGGGCATGTCATCCCATTTTCTCCCTTGGATTGCACAGACGCTATGACGAAGTTGGGTATGGCATGACATCAAAGCCCTTTGATAGCACACACAGTCGGACGACGTTGGGTGTGGAATGATCTTGGAGAGAACACACGATCGAATGACTTTTGGTGTTGCATGTCATCAAATCACTTGGACAACATACACAATATGGCGATGTGAGGCGTGGCATGGCATCAAAGTCCTTGGTTAACACTCACGGTCGTACAACGTCGAGCGTTGCCAGCCATCAAAGCCCTTGGACAACACACATGGTCTGAAGACGTTGGGCGTGGAATGGCATCATAACCCTTGGACAACACACACGTTTGGACTATGTCAGTTGTTGCAAGACATTATTGCCCTAGTACAACACACACTTTTGGAGGACGTGGGGCATGTCATCCCATTTTCTCCCTTGGATTGCAACCATGGTTTGACGAAGTTGGGTATGGCATGCCATCAAAGCCCTTGGATAGAACACATAGTCGAACGACATCGGGCATGGAATGACATAATACCTTTGGACAACACACATGTTGTGGAGATGTCGGACATCGCATGTTATTATAGCCCTTGGATAGCACACACTATCAAACAACGTCAGGCGTGGAATGCCATCATCGCCCTTGGACTGCACACAAGGACGGATGAAGTCAGGCGTGGCATGCCATCATCGCCCTTTGACAGCACACATGGTCGGATCACGTTGGGCGTGGCATGCCATCATCGCCATTTGACATCACACATGGTAGAATGACCTCGGGCGTGGCATGCCATCATGACCCTGGGAAAGCACACACAGTCGGATAACGTTAGGCCCTGGGAAAGCACACACAGTCGGATAACGTTAGGCGTGCCATGCCTGAGTAGATCTTGTACAACACACATGGTGGGATGACGTCGGGTGTGGCATGCCATCAAAGCCCTTGGAGAACAAACATGGCCGGACGACGGCGGTCGTGGCATGCCATCAAAGCCCTTGGACATCAAACACGACCGAACTACATAAGGCATGCATTGCATCATATCCCTTGGACAGCAGTCACGCTCGGACAACGTCGGACGTGGCATGCCATCAATGCACTTGGACAACACACACTGTCAGACAACATTGGGCGTTACAAGCCATAATTTCCATCCTACAACACACACTGTCGAACGACGTCAGGCGTGCACATTATATAACTTAGATTGCACACACTGTCGGACAATGTCAGGCATCATATTCCATAAAAGCCCTTTGACAGCACATACGGTTGGACGACGTCAGGCGTAGCAAGAATTCATTGGCCTTGTAAAACACACACTATCGGACGACATCGGGTGTCGAATCCTATTAAATCCCTTGGATTGTACACACAGTCGGACGATGTAAGGCATGGAACGACATCTAAGATATTTGTCATCACACATAGTTAGACGACATCGGACGTGGCATGTCATAATATCCTTTGGACAGCACACACGGTATGACGATGTCGAGCATGGCATTTCATCATAGCCCTTGGAAAGCACACACTGTCAAACGACATCAAGAGTGGCATGCCATCTGCACGCAGGGATGGATAAAGTCAGGCGTGGCATTGCCGTTGGACTGCACACAAGCTCTGACGTTATTGGGCATGGCATGTCATCATAGCCCTTTGACATTACAAACGGTTGAACTATGTCCGGAGTGGCATGTAATCATAGCCCATGGAAAGCATACACAGTAAGACAACATCGGGTAAGGCATGCCATCATATCCTTTGGACAGAACACACTGAGGGACGAGCTCGTGTAAGCCATGACTAGGTAGCCCTAAATAGAACACACGGTTGGACGACATCGGGCATGTCATGCCCACGTAGCCCTTGGAAAGCACACATGGTCAAAGGACATCGGGTGTGGCTTGCCATCAAAATCCTTGGAGATCACACACAATCAGACAACGTAGGTATTGCATGGAATCATAGCCCTTGGACAGCACACACGGCCGTTCGACGTTGTGCTTACATTCCATCATAACCCTTTGCTTGAAAAAATGGACGGCCGACATCGAGCGTGGCATGCCATCATGGACTTAGATAGCACACATGATGGTATAATGTTGGGCGAGTCGTGCCCATGTAGCACTTGGACAACAAAAATGGTGGGACGACGTCGAGTGTGTCATGACCTCGTTGCCCTTGGACAACACAAACGATCGAACGAAGTCGGGCATGGAATTGAATCATAGCCCTTGGACAGCACACACAGTCAGACGTCATCGGTTATGGCATGCCATTAAAGCCCTAGGATAGCACAAAAGATCGAGTGACGTCGGGAGTGGCAAGCCTCATCTCCCTTGTATATCAAACACTAACGGATGACATCTGGCATGGAATGCCACAATCTCTCTTTGATTGCACACACGGACGGACGATGTCGAGCGTGGCATGCCATCATTTCCTTTGGACAACACACGGTCGGACAACGTCGTGCGTTGCATGCATTATGGGCCTTTGACAACACACACGGTCAAACAACGTCGGGCGTGTCATGCAACCATCACCCTTGGACAACAAACATAGTCGGACATGGCATACCCGCGAAGCCCTTGGACAGCACACATGGTAAGAGGACTTTGGGCGTGGCATGTCATTAAAGTCCCTCCATAGCACACACATTTAGATGACATCGGGCGTGGCATGCCCGCATAGCACTATAACAACACACACGGTAAGACGAAGTTAGGGGTGGCATGGCATAATAGCCTTTGTACAGCATGCACGGTCTGTCGATGTTGGGCATGGCATGGCATCATAACCCTTGGAAAACACACACGGTCGTGCTTGACATGCCCGCGTAGCTCTTGGACTGGACACACTATAAGAAGATGTCAGGCGTGGCATATTATCAGAACCCGTTGCTAAAATGTATGCAGTTGGATGACGTCAAGTGTGGCATGCCCGCGTAGCACTTTTACAATACACACGGTCGAACGACGTCAGGCATGGCATGGCATAGAACACTTTGGACAGCACACATGCTCTGACGATGTCGGGTATGGAATGTCATCATACCCCTTGGACAGCACACACGGTCCGACAACGTCAGGTGTGGCATGCTATTATCGCCCTTGCACTGTACACACACACGGATGAAGTCAAGTGTGGCATGCCATCATCGCCCTTTGACAACACACACGGTCAGACGACGTCAGACGTGGCATGCAACTATGGCATTGGGACAGCACACACACTCGGATGACATCGAGCGTGGTATGCCCGAATAGCCCTTGGACAACACACACGGTGGGATGACGTTGGGCGTGTTATGCCCGCATAGACCTTGGAGAGCACACAAGTCGGCAGACGTTGGAGTTGGCATACCATCAAAGCCCTTGGACAGCAAACACGGTCGGACGATGTCAGGCGTTGAATGGCATCATATCCCTTGGACAGCACACAGTGACACGACGTTGGTCTTGGAATTCCATTAAAGTCGTTGGACAGCACACACGGTAACACTATGTTAGGCGTGGCATGCCATCATAGTCCTTGGAGAACACACACAATTGGATGATGTCATGTGTGGCATTCCCACATAGCACATGGATAGCACACACGGTCGCACAACGTCGGTCGTTAAACGTAATTATAGCCTTATGATAGCACACACGGTTTGACGACTTTGAGCGTGGCATGCCATCATCACCCTTGGACTGCACACACAATTGGGCGAGGCATGCCCTCATATCCATTGGACAGCGTACATGGTCACACGACATTGGGCGTGGCATGACATCATAGCCATTTGATAGTACACACGGTTTGATGACATCGCCCGTGGTATGCCCGCGTAGCCTTTGGACAGAACACATGTTTTGACAACGTCAGGCGTGGCATGTCATCAAAGACCTTGGGTAGCACATATACTTAGATACGTCAGGCGTAACATGCCATCAAAGCCCTTGGACAACACACATGGTCCGACAACATCGAGCGTTTCATGCCATTATGGACCTTTGACAACACACACGGTCAAACGTCGTCGGGCATGGCATGCGATCATCACCCTTGGACAGCATACACAGTCGGGCTTGGCATACATGCGTAGACCTTGGACAGCACACACGGTAACACGACTTTGGCGTGATATGTCATCATAGTACTTGGACAACACACACAGTTGGATGACGTCGGGCGTAGAATGCTCGTGTATCACTTGGATTACACACACAGTCGGACGATGTTAGGCGTGGCATGGCATCATATCCTTTGGACAATATGCATGGTCTTATGATTATCGGGCATAGAATATCATCATAGCCCTCGGAAAAGACACATGATTGGATGACATGGGCGTGTCATGCGATCATCGCTCACGGACTGCACACACGGTCGTACGACATCAAGTGTTGCATGCCATCATGGCCCTTGGACATCACACACAGACGGATGACGTGTGGCGTGGCACGCTTGCATAGCCCTTGGACAACACACACGGTAGGACGACGTCAGGTGTGTCATACACGCGTAGCCCTTGGTGAAAAACTCGGTCGGACGACGTCAGGCGTGGCATGCCATCAAAGCCCTGTGACAGTAAACATGGTCGATCGACGTTAGGCTTGGCATGGCATCATAGCCCTTGCACAGCACTCACATTGGGGCGATTCGGGCTTGGCATGCAATCGAAGCCCTTTGATAGCACACACGATCGGAAAACGTTAGGCGTGGCATGGCATCAAAGCCTTTGGACAGCAGACACGGTCAAAAAACGTTGGGTGTTAAAAGCCATCAAAGCCCTTTGATAGCACACACGATTGGATGATATCAGGCGCGGTATGCCATAAAATCCCTTTGATAACACACACGATCATACGACGTCGGGCGTGGCATAACATCATATCCCTTGGACAATACACACGGTCAAACGACATCGGGCGTGGAAGTCCATTATGTTCCTTGGAAAGCACGTAAAGTTTAATGATGTCGGGAATGGCATGTAATCATAGCCCTTGGAAAGCATACACAGTCAGACGACGTCAGGTGTGGCATACCATCATTGCCCTTGGACAACACACATGGTCGGACGTGGCATACCCGCGTAGCCCTAGGACAACACACATGGTCAATCGACATCGGGCTGACATGACATCATAGCCATTCAATAGTACACATAGTTGGATGATGTCTTGCAAGGCATGCCCGCGTAGCCTTTGGATAACACTGATGGTCGGAGGACGTCAGGCATGGCATGACCTCAAATCCCTTAGACAACACACACATCGGATGACGTCGGGCTTGGAATAACATCATATCCCTTGAACAACACACACGGTCGGACAACGTCAGGTGTGGTATGCCATTATGGCCCTTTGACAACACACACGACTCGACGACATCGAGAATGGCATGCTATCATCTCGGATGGACTGCACAAATTGTCTAACCATGTCGGGCATGGCATGTCATCATAGCCCTTAGAAAGCACACACCGTTTGACAATGTCGAGGGTGGCGTACCCGCATATCCCTTGGGCAACACACATGGTCGAATGACGTTAGGCATGGCATGCCATCAAAGTCCTTGGACAGCACCCTAGACCGAATGACGTCGGGTGTGCCATGACATCATAGACCTTGGATAGATCACATGGTCAGACGACGTCGACCATGGTATGACATTATGGCGCTTTGACAATACACACGATCGGACGACCTCAGCCATAGTTTACCATCAAAGCCCTTGGACATCACACACAATTGGACGACGTAACGCGTGGAATGCCATCAATTCTCTTGGACAAACACATGATCATATGACGTCAGGCGTGGCATGGCATCAGAGACCTTGGACAGCAACACAGCAGGATGACGTTAGGCGTGGAAGGCTATTATGTTCCTTTAAGAGCACACATAGTCGGACGACGTCGAGCATCGGATGCCGTTATCTCCGTTAGACTGCAAACATGATCTGACGATGTCGGGCATGGCATGTATCATATCCCTTGGAAAGCGTACACAGTCAGACGATGTCAGGTGTAGCATACCATAATTGCCCTTGGACAACGCAAATAGAGGGATGACGTCGGGCATATTATGCCCACGTAGCCCTTGAACAACACACATTGTTTGATGAAATTTGGGTGTGTGATGCACGCGTAGCTCCTGGACAGCATAAAGGTTGGACGATGTTGAGCGTGGCATGTCATCATAGCCAATGGACAACACACATGGTCGAATAAGGTTGGGTTTGGCATGACATTATATCGTTTGATTTGAATACGCGGACGGAAGACATCGGGCGTGACATACAATCATTGCCCTTTAATAGCACACACGGTGGGACGATGTCGGGCGTGTCAGGCACAGGTAGCACTTGGAGAGCACACATTGTGGGATGACGTAGGGTGTGACATGCCCTCGTAGCCTTTAGAAAGCACACACAGTCAGATGATGTCGTGTGTGGAATGCCATAAGAAACCTTGGATAGTACACACGGTCGGATGACATCTGGAGTGGCATGCCATGAAAGCCCTTGGACAACAAAGATGGTCAAGCGACGTCGGGTGTGGCAAGCCTCATTCTCCTTGTTACGCAACACTGTCATACGATGTCTAGTGCGGCATGCAACCATCTCCCTTGGATTGCATACAAGGACCGACGATGTCGGGCTGGCATGCCATAATTGCCCTTGGACAACACATACGATTGGACGACGTCGGGTGTTGCCTGTTATGGCTCTTTGACAACACACATAGTCAAATGACGTCAGGCGTGGCATGCAATCATTTTCCTTGGACTTTACTCACAAACGAAAGAAGTAAGGTGTGGCATGCCATCATCGCCCATTGACAACACACACGGTCGGAAGATGTCTTTCATTGCATGCCATCATGGCCCTTTATCAGCAAACACATTCGGATGATGTCGGGCATGGCATGACCGCGTAATCCTTGGACATCACACATGGTGATATGACGTCGGGCATGTCTTACCTTCGTATCCGTTAGATAGAACACACAGTCAGACTATGTTAAGCGTGGCATTCCATCGAAGCCTTTAGATAGTACATAGAGTCGGAAGACATAGGGCGTGGCATGCCATCATCGCCCTTGGACTAATTACATGGATGGATGACATCGGGTGTGTCATTCCATCAAATCCCTTAGAAAGCACACACGACGGACAACATCAGGCGTGTGAGGCCTACGTAACCCTTAGACAGCACACACGGTGGGACGATGTCGGGCATATCATGCCTGTGTATCCCTTGAACAGCACACACGGTCGGAAGACGTCTAGCGTGGCATGCCATCAATGTCCTGGACAGCACACACAGTCGAACAACGACAAGCATTTCATGGCATAATAGCCTTTCGAGAGCACATATGGTTTGACGATGTTGGGCATGACATGTCATCATAGATCTTGGACAGCGCACATGGTCGGACGACATCAAGCGTAGCATGATATCGTCGCCCTTGGACTTCACACACAAATGGATGAAGTCACGCAAGGCATGCCATCATCGCCCTTTGATAACACACACGTTTGGATGATATCGAGAGTGGCATGCCATCATGGCCATAGGACAGCACACACAATCGTATGACGTCGAGCGGTGCATGCCCGCATAGTCCTTGGACAACACACACGGTGGGATAACGTCGGGTGTGTCATGCCCGCGTAGCCCTTGTAGAGCACACAAGGTCGACTGATGTCGGGTGTGTCATGCCATAAATTACCTTGGACTGAAAACACGGTGGGATGACATCAGGCGTTACATGGCATTATAGCCCTTGGACAGCACACACGGTTGAGTAACGTGGGTCTTGGAATTCCATCAAAGCCATTGGATAGCACATACAGTAACATGACATTAGGTGTGGCATGTCATCATAGCCGATGGAAGCACACACAGTTGGATGACATCGGGCATGGCATGCCCTCATAGCACTTAAGCAGCACACACGGTCGGACGACGTTAGGAGTGGCATGCCATAATAGCCTTTGGACACACGGTCTGACAATTTAGGGCATGGAATATCATCATAGCCCTTGGACAACACACACATTCGGATGACGTCGAGCAAGGCATGCGATCATCGCCCTTGAAAGCACACACGGACGGATTAAGTCAGGCGTTGCATGCTATCATCGCCCTTTGATAGCTCACACGATCAGACGACATCGAAATTGGTATGCCATCATCGCCCTGGTACATCACACATAGTGGGACGGCGACACACGTGGCACGCGTGCATAGCCCTTTGACAACACACACGGTGGGACGATGTCAGGCGTTTCATGCCCGTGTAGCCCTTGGAGTTGAAACTCGACTAGACAAAGTCAGGAGTGGCAAGCCATCTAAACACTTGGAGAGAAAAAAAGGTTGAATGATGTCAGGCGTGGCATTACATCATATCCCTTGGACAGCACAAACGGTCGGACGACGTTAGGAGTGAAAAGCCATCATTGCCCCTGTATAGAACACACTATTGGACGACGTAGGGCATGGCATACCATAATCTCCCTTGGATTTCACACAACCATTATCTTCCTAGGATTGCACACATTTTCAGACCACGTCGAGCATGGAATGCAATCAATGCCCTTGGAAAGCACACACTATCGAACGTCGTCGGGAGTGACAAGGCATAATAGGCTTTGGAAAACACACACGGGCTTACGATGTCAGCATGGAATGGCATCATATCCCTTGGACTGCACACACGCACATACGATGTATGGAGTTGCATGCCATCATCGCCCTTGGACTTGACACACGAACGGATGAAGTCTGGTGTGGCATGCCATCATCTCCCTTTGGCAGCACACACGGTCGGGCGATGTTGGGCATGGCATGCCCCCATGGACCTTTGACAGCACACACACAATCAGATGACTTCGGCCATGGCTTGACCGCGTAAGCCTTGGAAAACACATACGGTGGGACGACGTCGGGCGTGGCATGCCCCAGTAGCCCTTGAGAGCACATACAGTCGGACGATGTTAGGCGTGGAATGCAATCAAAGCTCTTGGATAGCATACAGAGTCGGATGACATCAGGAGAGGCATCCCATCATCACCCATAGACTTAATATACAGATGGACGACATCATGTGTGTCATTCCATCAACGCCCTTAGAAAGCACACACGGCAGACGACGTCGGGAGTATCATGCCCACGTATCCCTTTGACAACACACACGGTGGGATGACGTCGGGCATGTCATGCCCGTGTATCCCTTGGACAGCACACACGGTCGGACGACATCAGGCACGGCATGCCATCAGAGACCTTGGAAAGCACACACAGTAGGATGACGTCAGGAGTGGTATGGCATAATAGCCTTTTAATAGCCCACAGGTTTTGAAGATGTCAGGCATGGCATGTAATCATAGCCCTTGGACAAGACCCACGATAGAATGAAGTTGGGTGCGTAATGTCATCATCGCCCTTTGACAACACACATGGTTGAATGATGTTATGCGTGGCATGTTATAATAGGCTTTGGAAAGCACACACAGTCTGACAATCTCAGGCATGGTATGTTATTATAGCCATTGGACAGCTCATATGGTCGGACTACGTCAAGCGTGGAATGCCCATATCGCCCTTAGACTACACACACATACTTATGAAGTCATGCATGGCATGCACTCATCGCCCTTTGACAACACCCATGGTCAGATGATGCTGGGCATGGCATGACATCATGGCCCTTGGAAAACACATATTGTCGAATGACGTCGGGCGGGTGGCATGACATGCAATCCTAGGAAAACGCACACAGTGGACGATGTCGGGCATGTCATGACCTCGTAGACATTGGATAACACATTTGGTCGAACAACGACGGGCGTGATATTCTATCAAAGCCCTTGGATAACACACACAGTCAGACGACATTGGGTGTTGCATGCCATCATCGCCCTCGAAATGATTGCACGGACGGGCGTGGCATGCCCGCATAGCCCCTGGACACAACACACGGCAAGATGACATCGAGTGTGGAATGTCATCATAGCCCTTGGACAGCACACACAGTTGGACGACGTCTGGCGTGTCATGTCCTCTTAGACATTGTACAGAATGCACGGTCGGACGACGTCAGTCGTGGCATGCCATCAAAATCGTTAGACAACACACACGATCGGACAACGTCTGGCGTGGAATGGCATCATAGCACTTGGACAGCACACAAGGTCGGATGACTTAGGGCGTGGCATGCCAGTATGGCCCTTTGAAAACACACAGGGTCAGACATCGTCGGGCGCAGCATGCCATCATATTTGTTGGACTACATACACGGTCTGATGATGTTGTGCATTGCATGTCATCGTAGCCCTTAGACAGAACACACAATTAGACGACGTTGTTCGTGGCATCCCCGCTTTGCCCTTGGATAGAACACACGGTCAAACGATGTCAGGCGTGGCATGCCATTAAAGCCCTCCGACAGCTCACATGATCAGAAGACGTCGGGAGTGGAACGACATCATAGCCCATGCACAAAACACACAGTCGTACAATGTCGGGTGTGGCATGCTATCATCGCCCTCGGACAACACGCACGGTGGGGTGTGGCATGCCCACGTAGCCCTGCACAGCTTACACGGTTAGATGACGTCGGGCGTAGCATGTCATCATAGACCTTGGACAACACACATGATTGGACGACGTCGAGCGTGGCATGCCCACTTAGCCCTTGGATGGCACACACGGTCGGATGACGTCAGGCGTATCATGCCATCAAAGCCGTTTGAAAACACACACGATCAGGCGATGTCGGGCGTGGAATGGAATAATACCTCTTTGAAAGCAGACACGGTCGTACGATGTCTGGCATCCCTTCCATTATTTTCCTTTGAAAACACACACGGTCAGACGACGTCGGCGTGGAATGCCATCATCTCAGTTGGACTGCACACAAGGCTGAGGCTGTTTGGCATGGCATGTCATCATAGCCCTTGGATATTATAAACGGTTCGACTATGTCGGGAGTTGCATGTAATCATAGCCCTTGGAAAACACACACGGTAAGACAACGTCAGGTGTTGCATGCCATCATTGCATTTGTACATAACACACAGACGGACGAGCTCGGGTATGTCATGCCCACGTAGCCCTAAAACAGCATACACAGTTGGACGACATCGGGCGTGTCATACCCGCGTAGACCTTCTACAACATACACGGTCAAATGACGTCGGGTGTGGCATGCCATCAAAACCCTTGGAGAAAACACACGGTCGGACAACGCGGGCACTGCATGGAATCATAGCCCTTGAAGAGAACACACGGTCCGACGACGTCGTGCGTGGCATTCCAATATCACCCTTGGCTTGAAAAAATAGACGGACGACCTTGAGGATGGCATGCCATCATGGCCTTAGATAGAACACACGGTGTTACAATGTTGGGCGTGTCATGACCATGTAGCACTTGGACAACACAAATGATGGGACGTGGAGCGTGTCATGCCCTCATAGCCCTTGGACAACACACACGATCGGACGATGTCGAGCGTGGAATGCCATAAAAGACCTTGGACAACACACATGATCGAACAACGTTGGGCATGGAATTGAATCATGCCCCTTTGTTCGCACACACGGTCGGACGACATCGGTAGTGGCAAGCCATTAAAGCCCTAGGACAGCACAAACAATTTATTGACGTCGGGAGTGGAAAACCTCATAACCCTTGTATAGCAAACACTATCGGATGAAATCTTGCATGGAATGCCACAACCTCTCTTTGAATGCACACACGGACGGACGATGTAGGGTGTGGCATGCCATTATTGCCCTTGGAAAACAAACACGGTCGAACAACGTCGGTCTTTGCATGACATTATGGCCCTTTGACAACACACACGGCCATATGACGTCGGGCGTGGCATGCAACTATCACCCTTGGACAGCACGCACAGTTGGTCTTGGCATACCGTCGAAGCCCTTGGACAACACACTCGGTAAGAGGACTTTTTGTGTGGCATGTCATTATTTTCCCTCGACAGCACACACAGTTGGATGACATCGGGTATGGCATGCCCCCATAGCACTCTGACAACACACACGGTTGGAAGACGTCAGCAGTGGCATGACCTAATAGACTTTGGAAAGCACACATGGTCTGACGATGTCGGGCATGGCATGTCATCATAGACCTTGGACAACACACACAGTCGGACTACGTCAAGAGTGCCATGCTATCATCGCCCTTGCACTACACACACAGAAAGATCAAGTCAAGTGGTGCATGCCATCATCGCCCTTGGACAACACACATGGTCATACGACGTCGGGCGTGGCATACAATCATGGCCCAAGGAACCACACAGTCGGATGACATTGAGCGTGGAATGCCCGCATAGCCCTTGGACAACACACACGGTGGGATGACGTCGGGCGTGTCATGCTAGTGTAGCCCTTAGAGAACATACGTCGGCAGACGTTGGGGGTGGCACACCATCAAAGCCCTTGGAAAGCACACACGATTGGACACGTCAGGCGTTGCATGGTATCATATTCCTTGGAAAGCACGCACAATCAGACGACGTCGGTCTTGGAATTCCATCAAAGCCATTGGACAGCACACACAGTGACACGACGTTAGGCGTGGCATGCCATCATAATCCTTGGACAACACACACATTTGGATGACGTCGAGTGTGGCATGCGCGCATAGCACATGCACAACACACACGGTCGTACGACGTCGTTCGTTACATGGCATCATAGACTTTTGATAGCACACATGAATAGACGACATTGAGCGTGGCATGGCATCATCGCCCTTAAACTGCAAACACGATCAGGTGTGGCATGCCCCCATAGACCTTAGATAGCATACATCGTCACACGACGTTGGTGTGGCATGCCATCATAGCCATTTGATAGTACACATAGTTGTATGACGTTGCCCGTGGTATGCCTGTGTAGCCTTTGGACACCACACACGGTTGGACGACGTCAGGCGTGGCATGCCATCAAATCCCTTGGATAGTACATACAATCGGATGACGTCAAGCGTAACATGCCATCAAAGCCCTTCGAGAGTCCTCACGATAGGACAATGTGGAGTGTTGAATGGCATCAAAGCATTTGGACAACACACACGGTCGGACGATGTCGGGCGTGGCATGCCATTATAGCCCTTTGACAACACACAACGGTTTGACTACCTCAGGTGTGCTATGCCATTATCTCTGTTGGACTGCACACAAGGTCTGATTATGTCGGGCGTGGCATGTCATTATGGCCCTTGGATATTACACACGATTGGAGGACGTAGGGATTCACATGTAATCATAGACCTTTGACAGCACACATGGTCACAAAACGTTGGGTGTGGCATGCCATCATTTCCCTTGGACAACACACACAGAGGGACGACGTTTGGCGCGTCATGCCCACATAGCCCTTGAAAAACACACATTGTTGGACGACATCGAGCGTGTTATGCCCTTGTAGCCCTTGGAAAACACATACGTACGGACGATGTGGGGCGTGGCTTGTCTTCAAAATCCTTGGACAACACACAAAGTCGGACAACGTCGGGTGTTGCATGGAATCATAGCCCTTGGACAACACACACGGTCGGACTAGAAGTCTGGCGTGGCATTCCATTATCGTCCTTGTATTGAACAAATGGACGGATGACATTGAGCATGGCATGTAATCATGGCCTTTATATAGCACAGACGGTAAAACAACGTTGGGCGTGTTATGCCCATGTAGCACTTGGACAACACAAATGGTGGGATGACATCGGGCGTGTCATGCCCTCGTAGACCTTGGACAGCAAACACGATCGGACGATGTCGGGCGTGGCATACTATTAAAGCCCCTGGACGGCAAACACGATCGTACGAAGTTGGGCATGGCATTGCATCATAGACCTTGGAAAGCACACATGGTGGGATGACATCAAGTGTGGCATGCCATCAAAGCCCTTGGACAGCATAGACGATCGACCGACATTGGGCGTGGCAAGACTGATTGCCCTTGTAAAACAAACACTATCGGACGGCGTCAGGCGTGGAATGCCACCATCTCTGTTGGATTGCTCACATGGTCGAACGACATCGAGCATGGCATGCCATCAAAGCCCTTGGAAACAACACACGATCGAAAGACGTCGGGAGTGACATGGCATAACAGGCTTTGGACAGCACACACAATCTGACGATGTCGGGCATGGCATGTCATCATAGCCCTTAGACAGCACACACGGTCGGACGACGTCTAGTGTGGCATGCCATCATCGCACTTGGATTACACACACGGATGGATTAAGTAAGGCGTGGCATGCCATCATCCCCCTTTGACAGCACACATGTCTATCGACGTTGAGCATGGCATGCCATCAAGGCCCTTGGAAAAAACACACGGTCGGACGACCTGAGGCTTGGCATACCAACAAAGCACTTGTACAGCACACACGATTGGATGATATCAGGCGTGGCATGCCATCAAATCCCTTGGAAAATACACACGAACATATGATGTCGGGCATGGCATAACATCATAGCCCTTGGACAGCACACACGGTCAGACGACGTCGGCGTGGAATGCCATATGTTCCTTGGAAAGCACATACGGTTTGACGATGTCGAGAATTGCATGTAATCATAGCCCTTGGAAAGCATACCCGGTTAGACGACGTCAGGTGTGGCATACCATCATTTCCCTTGGACGACACACATGGTCGGGCGTGGCATGCCTGCGTAGCCCTTGGACAACACACATGGTCAAACAACGTCAGGTGAGGCATGCCGTCATAGCCATTCGATAGTACACATAGTTGGATGATGCTGGGCGTGGCATGCCCGCGTAACCTTTATATAACACACATGGTTGAAGGATGTCAGGCATGGCATGCCATCAAAGCCCTTAGACAGCACACATAATCAGATGACGTTGGGCGTGGTATGGCATCATATCCCTTGAACAACACACACGGTTGGATGACGTCAAGCGTGGCATGCCATTATAGCCCTTTGACGACACACACGATGTCGGGCATGAAATGCCATCATCTCCGATTGACTTCACACACGATCTAACGATGTCGGGCGTGGCATGTCATCATAGCCCTTGGAAAGCACACACCTTTTGACGATATTAGTGGTTGCATGCCCGCGTAGCCCTTGGACAACACACATGATTGAATGATGTCAGGCGTGGCATGCCATCAAAGACCTTGGACAGAACGCAAGACGTCGGGCATGGCATAGCATCAAAGCCCTTGGACAAGTCACATGGTCAGACGACGTCAAGTATGGTATGACAATATGTCCCTTTTACAATACACATGATCGGACGACCTCAGGCTTGGTTTACCATAAAATCCCTTGCACAACACATATTATTGGACGATGTAACGCGTGGCATGCAATCAATGCCATTGGACAAAACACATGATCATATGACGTCGGGCGTGGCATGACATCATGGACCATGGACAGCACACACGGTCGGACGACTTCGGGCTTTGAATGCTATTATATTCCTTTGACAGCACACACGGTCAGACGACGTCGAGCTTTGGATTCCATCATCTTCGTTAGCCTACACACATGATCTGACGATGTCGGGCATGGCATGTAATCATAGCCCTTGGAAAGCGTACAAAGTCAAACGTTGTCAAGTGTGGCATACCATAATTACCCTTGGACAACGCACATAGAGGTACGACATCGGGTGTATTATACCCACGTAGCCCTTGAACAGCACACACGGTCGGATGAAATTTTGGCGTGTCATGACTGCGTAGCCCTTGGACAGCACACACGACCGGATGATGTCTGGCGTTGCATACCATCAAAACCCTTTGACAGCACACAGATCAAACAATGTTGAGCCTGGCATGCCATCATAGCCAGTGGACCACACACACGGTTGAATGACTCCGGGCATGGCATGACATTATCTCGTTTGAACTGAACATGCGGACGGATGATGTCGCGTGTGGCATGCCATCATTGCCCTGGAATAGAACACACGGTGGGACGACGTCGGGCGTGTCAAGCACACGTAGCACTTAGAAAGAACTTACGGTGGGATGACGTCGGGTGTGTCATGCCCTCGTAGTCCTTAGAAAGCACACACCATCAGGCGATATCTGGTGTTGAATGCCATAATAGCCCTTGGATAGTACACACCTTCAGGATATGTACAGCACGGTCGAGGATGACTCATCAGCACACACAAAAGACGACGTCGGGCGTGGCAAGACTCATTCCCCTTGTTCAGCAACACAGTAAGACGACGTCGAGTGTGGCATGTGACCATCTCCCTTTCATTGCACACACACACCGACGATGTCGGGCGTGGCATGCCACTATTGCCCTTGGACAACACATTCGGTCGGACGACATCGGGTGTTTCCTGTTATGGCTCTTTGACAACACACACGATCATACGACGTCAGGCGTGGCATGCAATCATTGGCCTTGGAATTTACACACAGAGGAATGAAGTCAGGCGTGGCATACCATCATCACCCTTTGACAACATACACGGTCAGACGAAGTCAGTCATGGCATGTCATCATGGCCCTTTGTAAGCACACACAATCGGATGACGTCAGACATGGCATGACCAAGTAAGCCTTGGAAAACACACATGGTAGTAGGACATCGGGCGAGTTAGGCCTTCGTATCCCTTGAAGAGCACACACAGTCAGACTATGTAGAGCGTGGCATTCCATAAAAGCTATTGGACAGCACACGGAGTTTGAAGACATCGGGGGTGGCATGCCATCATCTCTCTTAGACTGAATACACAGATAGATGACATCGGGTGTGGCATGCCATCAACTTTCTTAGAAATCACACATGGCGGATGACATCGGGCGTGTTATGCCCACGTAACCCTTAGCCAGCACACACGGTGGGACGACGTCGGGCATGTCATACCCGTGTATCCCTTGGACAACACACACGGTCAAATTACGTCTAGCATGGAATGCCATCAAAGTCCTTGGACACCACACACAGTCGGAAGAGGTCGGGCATTTCATGGCATAATAGCCTTTCGATAGCACACGTTGTCTGACGATGTTGGGCATGTCATGTCATCATAGCCCTTGGACAGCACATACGATCGGACGACGTCGAGCGTTGCATGATATCATCGCCCTTGGACATCATGTTACAAATGGATGAAGTCAGGCAAGGCATGCCATCATCGCCCTTTGACAACACACACGGTCGGACGACGTCAAGGGTGCCATGCCGTCATGACCATGGGACAACACATAAAGTCGGATGACGTCGAGTGGTGCATGCTGACGTAGTTCTAGGACAACACACACGGAGGGATGACGTCGGTCATGTCATGCCTGCGTAGCCCTTGTAGAGAAGACAAGGTTGGCATTCGTCTTGTGTGGCATTCCATCAATTCCCTTAGACAGAAAACACGTTTGGACAACATCAGGCGGTGCATGGAATCATAGCCCTTGGAGAGCGCACACGGTTGGATAGCGTGAGTCATGGAATGCCATCAAAGCCCATAAATAGCACACACGGTAACATGACGTTAGGCGTGGCATGTAATCATAGCCCATGGAAAGCACACACAATTGGATGACATCGGGCGTGTATGCCCGCGTAGTACTTGGGCAGCACACACCGTCTGACGACGTTAGGCGTGGCATGGCATAATAGCCTTTGGACACACGGTCTGACGATTTAGGGCTTAGATTGTCATTATAGCCCTTGGACAACACACACAGTCGGGCTTGACATGCTCGCGTAGCCCTTGGACAGGACACACTATAACACGACATCCAACAAGGCATATTATCGTAGCCCTTGCACAGCGTACACAGTTTGATGACGTCGGGTGTGGCATGACCGTGTAGCACTTTGACAGCACACATGGTCGAACAATGTCAGTCGTGGCATTGCATACTAGACTTTAGACAGCACATATGGTCTAACGATGTCGGGCATGGCATGTCATCATAGCCCTTGGACAGCACACACAGTCGGACAACATAAGGTGTTGCATGAAATTATGTCCCTTTGATAACACACACGGTCAAACGACGTCAGGCATGGCATGCAACCATCACCATTGGATAGCACATATAGTATGTCTTGGCATACCAGCGAAGCCCTTGGACAGAACACACGTTAAGAGGACTTTTGGCATGGCATGTCATTATAGTCCCTCGACAGCACACACTGTTGGATGACATCGGGTATGGCATGCCCGCATAGCAGTCTTACAACACACACGGTCTGACGACGTTATGAGTGGCATGGCATAAAAGCCTCTGGACAACACGCATGGTCTGATGATGTAGGACATGGTATGGCATCATAGCCCTTGGACAACACACACTGTCGGACTCGACATGCCCGCATAGCCCTTGGACAGGACACACAATAACACGACGTCCGACGCGACTTATTATCATAGACCTTGCACAGCATACACAGTTGGATAACGTCTTGCGTGGTATGCCCGCGTAGAACTTTGACAGCACAAATGGTCGAACGAAGTCAGCCATGGCATGGCATATTAGACTTTGGACAACACACATTGTCTGACGATGTCGGTTATGGCATGTCATCATAGCCGTTGGACAACATACACAGTCGGACAACGTCAGGCGGGGCATGCTATCATCGCCCTGGTACTGTACACACAGACGTATGAAGTCTGGCGTGGCATGTCATCATCGCCCTTTGACAACACACACGGTTAGACGACGTCGGGCGTGGCATGCAATCATGGCCCTGGGACAGTATACATAGTCGGATTACATTTACCGTGGCATGCCCGCATAGCCCTTGGACAACACACAGTGGGATGACATCGGGCGTATCATTCCCGCGTATCCCTTGGACAGCACACACGTTGGCGGACGTTAGGGGTGGCATACCATCAAAACCCTTGGACAGCAAACACGGTCGGACACGTTAGGCGTTGCATGACATCATATCCCTTGGACTAGGACACAATGTTAGACGACTTCGATCTTGGAATTCTGTCAAAGCCATTGGAAAGTACACACGATAACACACCGCTAGGCTTGGCATTCCATCATAGTCCTTGGACAACACACACATTTGGATGACATCGGGTGTGGCATGCCCGCATAGCACATGGATAGCACACACGGTCAGACGATGTCAGTCGTTACATGGCATCATTTCCTAATGATAGCACATACAGTCGGATGACATTGAGCGTGGCATGCCAGCATCTCCCTTGGACTGCAAACACGATCGGGCGTGGCATGCCCGCATAGCCCTTGGACAGCATGCATGGTCACATGACATTCGGCGTGGCATGCCATCATAGCCATTGGATAGTACACACGGTTAAATGACGTTGCCTGTGGTATGCCTGCATAGACTTTGGACACCACACACGGTTGGACGACGTCAGGCGTGGCATGCTATCAAAGCTCTTGGATAGCACATACAATCGGATGACGTCGGGCGTAACATGCCATCAAAGTCCTTCGAGAGCACTCATGATAGGAAGATGTCGGGTGTGGAATGGCATCAAAGCATTTGGAGAGCATACACGTTCGGACGATGTCAGGCGTGGCATGCCATTATAGCCCTTTGACAACACACACGGTTGGACGACTTCAGGCGTGGTATGCCATTATCTCCATTAGACTGCACATAAGGTCTGATGATGTAAGGCGTGGCATGTCATTATAGCCCTTGGATATTACACACGCTTGGACAACGTAGGGAGTGACATGTAATCATATCCCTTGGACAACACACATGGTCAGACAACATTGGGTGTGGCATGTCATCATTGCCCTTGGACAGCACACGCAAAGGGATGATGTATGGCGTGTCATACCTACGTAGCCCTTGAATAACACACACCGTTGGATGACATCGGGTGTGTCATGCCCTCGTAGCCCTAGGACACCACACACGTCCGGATGAAGTCAGGCGTGGCATGTCATCAAAATCCTTGGACAACACACAAATTCAGACAACGTCGGGCCATGCATGAAATTATAGACCTTGGAGAGGACACACGGTCGGACTAGACGTCGCGCATGGCATTCCAGCATCGTCCTTGGAATGAACAAATGGACAGACGACGTTGAGCATGGTATGCCATCATGGCATTTCTATAGAACACACGCTGAAACAATGTTGGGCATGTTATGCCCATGTAGCACTTGGACAACACAAATGGTGGGACGACATCGGGCGTGTCATGCCCTCGTAGACCTTGGACAGCACACACGATCGGACGATGTCGGGCGTGGCATGCCATCAAAGCCCTTGGACAGCACACACAATTGGATGGCATCGGGCATGGCATTGGATCATAGCCTTGGACTGCACACACGGTTGGACGATATCACGTGTGGCATGCCATCAAAGCCCTTGGATAGCACACACGATCGCACAACGTCGGGAATTAAAAGACAATCATTGCCCTTGTACAACACACATTGTCAAACAACTTCGATCATGGAATACCATTATCTCCCTTGGATTGCACACATGGTCAGACGACATCGAGCATGCCATGCCATCAAAGCCCTTGGAAACCACACACGATTGAAAGACATCGGGAGTGAAATGTCATAATAGGCTTTGGAAAACACAGACAGTCTGTCGATGTCGGGCATGGCATGTCATCATAGTCCTTGGACAGCAAACACGGTCGAACGACGTGTGGCGTGGCATGCCATCATCGCAATTGGACTGCACACATGGACGGATTAAGTAAGGCGTGGCGTGTCATCATCGCCCTTTTACAACACACATGGTCTGTCGACGTTGAGCGTGACATGCAATCATGGCCCTTGGAAAACACACACGGTCGGACGACCTCAGGCTTGGCATACCATCAAAGCACTTGGACAACAGACACGATTAAACGATATCAGGCGTGGCATGCCATCAAATCCCTTGGACAATACACACGATCATTGTAATGATCCTTCTTGTCATTTTGACAGTTTTATCTTCTGTGCATCATTTAGAGTGTTCTTATAGTGATACCAAGTGATTTATAACTTGCTGGGACTGACAGATCAGTCACCTGGTCATTCGTTTGGGTATTGTGTGAGATTTAGTATTTTTGGAGCTTATGAACCTTGAACGATCATTTTCGATCAAAAGTTCAAGAAGATGACATCAGAATCCAATTCTGACGACTCCATCAGTTTCGAATGGGTAATTTTAGGCTAGTAGCATTGTCGACATGACTCCCAAAGTTTTTAGTATGAGTTGGTGTGATTAGGCGTTTTAACTTTAAGTTAAAGGGTATGTTTGAGTTTAGTCAACATTCTGAGTAAACGTGCTTGGATGAGAAATCCATCAGCACGGCTAGCTCCGTAATGTCGAGTTTGGTCTAGTTTGACCCTACTTTTGGGTTTTGAGGTTTTTAATATTTTCCAAGACCTTTTGTGGTTTTTGACTTAAAATGGCCAATGGTGCAGCCCTTTAACGACCAGAATTTGGAGTTTTATGGACCAGATTTTTGGGTTTATTAGCGACCTGCTTTGTCCTTATAAAAACCCAATGTTCAGCTTTGGTGTTTTACTTTAAAATTTCGATATTTTGAGCTATAGAACTCCAAATTGGGTGATTCAAAAGGCTAAGTTTTGAGATTTTGTTAGGGCAACACATTGGTGAGCTTGGAATCTGATTTGGGGACACATTTTGAGGTAAATTTTGTGTTTTAAGTGCTGTCATACCTCATTTTCAAGCTCAACTTTTGGGAAACTTTTAGAAGGTGATTTCTTGGCCATTTTAGGTCCGAATCTAGTGATTCAAGAGCTTATATTGTGGGGGTTTTCATGATTATGATCGTGGTGTTATTGGTTTTGGCTACTGTACCTTTATTTTTGGTAAATTCTTGTCAGTAGCTGCTGCCATTGTTGCTGATTTTTAGCGTAGAATTTGGGTTTTTTGTTGCATGTTCATGTTGGGACTGTCTTGAGTCTTGAATTGTGTTCCATTCTGGTACACAAGTTCCGAGAGTTGATTAGGACTTTTATTTGGGGTTTTTTGTGGATTTCTCAATGTGGATCCCACTTTTTCCATTTTGACCGCGAAATTGACCTGTCGTCGTTTCTTGCGATTGTAGTGTTTAAATGACCTTAATAACGTTGTGACTCTATTTTTAATAGTGTATCAACGTTTCGAGGCCTTTTAGAAAGTAAAAGATTCAGGGAAGTTAATTTTGGAGCCCATGTGATCTGCATTCAGGTAGGGTACAGTTTCTCTTTTTAGATTGAACTCAAACATGTGAATGCATATTGATTAGTTAAAATTTGGGTTGGGTAGTTATTAAATCATGCCTAGGTGTTAAAAACCATATTTTTGGACTTTTTCTGAGAATTATCAGGTAACTGTGAGCATGTTTATTGTTATTAATTGACCTTCTTTGCTAAATGGATTACTTGTATATCTGAATTCTGGTTATCGAAGTATGTTGGGCCTTAGTTTAGGTTTGACTAGGGTTTTCCTTAGAAATGCATGATTCAAAGTTGGTAGGACTTAGTTTAGTCCCCACGTCACTCGGCCAGCTTAAATCCTTGTAGACTGATGTAGGAGACTTGAGTCTGATAGTTAGTATTTAGCTAGACGATGAGCTCGCTCCAGCGATAGTTAATCTTATTTCTTTGATGTTACGACTTCTTAAGTTACGTCAGTAACAAAGAATTCGGCTACGCGATTCAAAGTTGAGTTTCGATTCGGCTTCAAGGACTTACATTCATTAGCTAAATCTTGATGGTGTTCCACGGGTATATATGATTATGGATAAATAAAGACTCTTTCAGCAGATATATCGACATCTTTGTTGGGTATCCGAATATAAGGTACGGCCTCGACCATCGACATACTTATGTAGAGCATCCGGTTAAAGGTTCGGTCTCAAGTATGTAGAGCATCCGGTTAGAGGTCTGGCCTCAGTTACTTATATTTTTCAATTGGCTACTTGTGCAATTCTTGTGAGCGTCCGGTTCAAGGCCCGACCTCCGTACTATCAGATTCTAGTTTTTGGTTCGGTGTCCTTTGGCCTCGAGTTCTATTCTTCCCAAGTTATAGTTATTTTTTGTACTCCTCGGGCTTATGGGGGTCCATTCGGGTTTTTATTTAAACTTGCATGAGTGTACCTTCTTGGCTTATGATGGGTCCAGTTAGTTGTAGGTAGCTTATTTATATTAATTTAGTTATATCTTTATAAACTCTTGTGCATTACTGTGTTACTTAGCTTTTCGTTCTTGACCTCTAGTTTTGGTGATTCCACCTTTTCATATTGCTTTACTTTTCTAGTTCAGTCGGCCTATGATGCCTACTAGGTACCTGTTATTTGGTACTCATGCTACGGTCTACATCTATTTTCGTGATGGAGGTCCGAGCACCAATAGTCAGCATTGATCGAGTTTGGAGCATTTCAGGTCTGGAGACAGGGGTGAGCATACTGCGTTTTGTACCATTTCAGTCTCCATCATTTTTTATAAAGACTTGTCTTTTACTTTTCGAGACAATCTAGCTTCAGTGGTCCACTGTTGGGACTTGTAATCATTTTGTTGGTAGTTCTCTATTAGTCACTTCCAGGCTCTGGGACGGATCCTTTATTGTTCTTATGTTTTGGTTTGCTTATGTTGTTATAGTAATTTTACCTAGTCTTGTGTAGTTTCTACCCTCACAACCATTACGTGTTATTCTGGGTTACAGTTTGGCTTACCTACTGGTGGGTTACAATTGCCTTCATGGCTCGAGAAATTGAGTCGTGACAATTAAACCACATCGGGCTTGGCATAACATCATAGCCCTTGACAGTACACACAGTCTGACGAAGTAGGGCGTGGAATGCCATTATGTTCCTTGGACAGCACACACCGTTTGACGATGTCGGGAATGGCATGTAATCATAAACCTTTATAAGCATACACGGTCAGACGACGTCAGGTGTGGCATACCATCATTGCCCTTGGACAACACACTTGGTCAGGGGTGGCATGCCCGCGTATCCCTTGGACAACACACATGGTTAAACAACGTTAGGCGTCGCATGCCATCATAGCCATTCGATAGTACACATAGTTGGATGATGTAGGGTGTCGCATGCCCGTGCAACCTTTGTATAACTCAATTAATCGCAGGACGTCAGGCATGGCATTCCATCAAATCCCTTAGACAGCACAGCCAATCGGATGACGTCGTGCATGGAATGGCATCATATCCCTTGAACAACACACACGGTCGGACGACGTCATGCGTGGCGTGCCATTATAGATCTTTGAAAACACACACGACCGGATGACGTCGGGCATGGCATGCTATCATCTCCGGTGGATTTCACACACGGTCTAACAATGTCGGGCGTGGCATGTCATCATAGCCCTTAGATATCAAACATCGTTCGAAGAAGTCGGGGGTGCCATGCCCGCGTTGCCCTTGGACAACACACATGGTCGAACGACGTCAGGATTCGCATGCCATCAAAGCCCTTGGACAGCACACAAGATCGAATGACGTCGGGCATGGCACGACATTATAGACCTTGGAACGATCACACGGTTAGATGAGATCAAGTAGGGTATGACATTATGTCCCTTTGACAATACACACGATCGGACGACCTCAGGCTTGGTTTTCCATAAAAGCCATTGGACAGCACACACGATTGGACGATGTAACGTGTGGCATGCAATCCATGCCCCTGGACAAAACATATGATCATATGACTTTGGGCGTGGCATGGCATCATAGACATTGGACAGCACACACGGTCGGAGGACGTTGGGCGTGGAATGCAATTATGTTTCTTTGAAAGCACACACGTCGGAAGACGTTGAGCGTCGGATGCCATCATGTCTTTTAGACTTCACACATGATCTAACGATGTCGGGCATGGCATGTAATTATAGCTCTTGGAAAGCGTACATAGTTAAACGATGACTAGTGTGGCATACCATAATTGCCCTGGGACAACGCACACAGATGGACGACATCAGGCGTATTATACCCACGTAGCCCTTGAACAGAACACACACGGTCCGAAAAAATTTGGGCGTGTTATTTCAGGGTAGCCCTTGGACAGCACACACGACCAAATGATGTTGGGCGTTGCATACCATCAAACCCTTTGTAGCACACAAGTCGAACGATGTTGAGTGTGGCATGGCATCATAGCCAATGGACAACACACACGGTCGAATGCCGTCGGGTGTGGCATGACATTATCTCATTTGAACTGAACACGCGGACGGATGACGTAGGGTGTGGCATGCCATTATTGCCCTTGAATATCACACATGGTGGGACGACGTCCTGCGTGTCAGGCACACGTAACACTTAGAAAGCACACACGGTGGGATGACGTTGGGTGTGTCATGCCCTCGTAGACCTTAGAAAGCACACACGGTCACACGATGTCGGGTGTGTAATGCCATAAGAGCCCTTGGATAGTATACACGGTCGGATGACATCCTGAGTGGCATGCCATCAAAGCCCTTGGACAACACAGATGGTCGAGCGATGTCGAGTGTGGCAAGATTCATTCCCCTTGTTCAGCAACACTGTAGGACGATGTCGAGTATGGCATGCCATCTTTACCCTTGGACAACACATATGGTCGAACGACATTGGGTGTTGCCTGTTATGGCTCTTTGACAACACACACGGTCGGACGACGTCAGGCGTGGCATGCAATCATTGGCCTTGGACTTTACACACAGACGAACGAAGTCAGGCGTGGCATGCCATCATCGCCCTTTGACACCACACATGGTCGAACAATGTCGGTCATGGCATGCCATCATGGCTCTTTGTCAGCATACACAGTTGGATGAAGTCGGGCATGGCATAACCGCGAAAGCTTTGGACAACACACACGGTGGGAGGAAGTCGGGCGTGTCAGGACTTCGTATCCCTTAGAGAGCACACAGAGCCGGACTATGTCGAGCGTTGCATTCCGTCAAAGCCCTTGGACAACACAAAGAGTTTGAAGACATCAGGCGTGGCATGCCATCATGGCCCTTAGACTGAATACACCGATAAATGACATCGGGTGTGGCATGTCATCAACTCCCTTAGAAATAACACACGGTGGACAACATCGGGCGTGTCATGCCCATGTAATCCTTAGACAACATACACTGTGGAACGACGTCGGGCATGTCATACCCGTGTATCCCTTGGACACCACACACAGTCGGACGACGTTGAGCGTGGCATGACATCAAAGTCCTTGGAAAGCACACACAGTCGAACGACGTTGGGCATTTCATGGCATAATAGCCTTTCGACAGCACAAATTGTCTGATGATGTTGGGCATGGCATGTCATCATATTCCTTTTGACAACACACACTGTCGGACGGCGTCGAGAGTGGCATGACATCAATGCAATGGGAAAGCACACACAATCGGATGACATTGAGCGGTGCATGCCCGTGTAGCCCTTGGAAAACACACACGGTGGGATGACGTCGGGCGTGTCATGCCCACGTATCCCTTGTAGAGCACACATGGTCGGCTGACGTTGGGTGTGGTATGCCATCAATTCCCTTAGATAGAAAACATGCTCGGATGACATCAAGCGTTGCATGACATCATAGCCCTTGGACAGAACACACTGTCGGATAACGTGGGTCTAGGAATACCATCAAAGTCCATGGATAGTACACACGGTAACATGACGTTAGGCGTGGCATGTCATCATAGGCCATGGAAAGCACACATAGTTGGATGACATTGGGCGTGGCATGCCCGCATAGCACTTGGGCAGCACACACGGTCGGACGATGTTAGGCGTGGCATGGCATAAAAGCCTTTGGACACACGGCCTGATGATTTAGGGCATGTAATGTAATCATAGGCCTTGGACAATACATACAGTCGGATTACGTCGAGCGTCGCATGCGATCATCGCCCTTGGACAGCACACACAGACGGATTAAGTTAGGCGTGCCATGTTATCATCACCCGTTGACAACACACACAATCGGACGACATCGAAATTGGCATGCCATCATGGCCCTGGTAAATCACACACAGTGGGACACCATCGGACGTGGAACGCGCACATAGCCCTTTGAAAACACACGAGGTGGGACGACGTCAAGTGTGTCATACATGCATAGCCCTTTAAGAGGAAACTCGACCAGACGAAGTCGGGCGTGGCATGCCATGAAAACCCTTGGAGAGAAAACGTGGTTGAACAATGTCAGGCGTGGCATGGCATCATAGCACTTGGGGAGCACACACGGTCGGACGACGTTAGGAGTGAAAAGCCATCATTGCCCTTGTACAATACACACTGTCGGAGGACGTAGGGCATGGCATACCATTATCTCCCTTAGATTGCACAAAACCATTATTTCCCTTCGATTGCATACACGGTAGGACCACATCGAGCATGACATGACATCAATGCCCTAGGAAAGCACACACTATCGAACGTCGTCGGGAGCGACATGGCATAAAAGGCTTTAAAGAACACATACGGGCTGACGATGTCAGTCATGGCAAGTCATCATAGCGCTTGGACTGCACACACAAACAGACGACGTCAGGAGTTGCATGCTATCATCGCCATTGGACTTCACACACGAATTGGTGAAGTTAGGTGTGGCATGCCATCACGCCCTTTGGCAGCACACGAGGTCAGACGATGATGGGCATGGCATGCCCTCATGGACCTTTGACAACACACACAATCGAATGACGTCGGGCATGGAATGATCACGTAAGCCTTGGAAAACATATACGGTGGGACGACGTCAGGTGTTCAATGCCCTGTAGCCCTTGAGAGCACATACACTAGGACGATCTAAGGCGTGGCATGCCATCAAAGCTAGTACAGAGTCGGATGACATAGGGCGTGGCATACCATCATCACCCATGGATATAATACAAGGATGGATGACATCATATGTGCATGCCATCAACGCCCTTAGAAAGCACACACAACGAACGACGTCGGGCGTGTCATGACCACGTATTCTTTTGACAGCACACACAGTAGGATGACATCAGGCATGTCATGCCCGTGTATCTCTTGGACAGCATACACGGTCGAACAACATCAGGCGTGGCATGTCATCAAAGCTCTTGGAAAGCACACATAGTCAGATGACGTTAGGTGTAGCATGGCATAGTAGCCTTTGGATAGCACACACGTTCTAAAGATGTAAGGTATGGCATGTAATCATAGCACTTTGACAGCACACACGGCTGAATGAAGTTGGATGTGGCATGCCATTATCTCCCTTTGACAACACACATGGTAGAACAATGTTAGGTGTTGCAATGTCATCATAGTCCTTGGAAAGCACACACAGTCGGATGACGTCGGGTGTGTCATGCCCGCGTAGCCATTTGACAGCACACGGTCGGCCGACATCATGTGTGGCATGCCATCAATTCCTTTGGACAGCAAACACGATCGGACAATGTTAGGCATGACATGACATCATAGCCCTTTGACAGCACACACGGTCTGTCGACGTCAACATTGGAATACAATCAAAGCCATTGGACAACACACGGTAACACGACGTTGGGCATGGCATGTCATCTTAGACCTTCGAAAGCACACACATTTGGATGACGTCGGGTGTGGCATGCCCGCATAGCAGTTGGACAACACACATGGTCAGACGATGTTATGTGTGGTATGGCATAATAACCTTTGGACAGCATACACGGTGTAATGATGTCGGGCATGGCATGTCATCATAGCCCTTTCACAACACACACGGTCGAACGACGTCGGGCTTGGCATGGATATGGTCGTTGGACAGCACACATAATTGGATGACTTTGAGCATGGCATGCCCGCGTAGTTATAGTAAGACACACAAAATTGAACAACGTCGTTCGTGTCATGCCCTCGTATCCCTTGGAAAGAACACACTATCGTCAGACATCGGGTGTGGCATGCCATCAAAGCCCTTGGAGAGCAAATAAGTTCGAACGACGTCAGGCATGGAATGGCATCATAGGCCTTGGATAGCACACAGGGTTGAACGATGTCGATCATGGAATGGCATGAAAGTCCTTCACAGTACACACGGGAACAATACCTTGGGCATGTCATGTCATCATAGACCTTGGAAAGCACACAGTTGGATGACGTCGGGCGTGGCATGCCTGCATAGCACTTGGACAGCACACACGATCGGACGACGTTAGGCATGGCATAACATAATAGCCATTGGAAAACACACACGGTCATACGATGTTGGGCATGGCATGTCATCATAGCCCTTGTGTTATGCCTCGTATTTTTATACGTAGTGCGCGTCATGAACTAGTAGATGTAAGTCCGGGGAAGGAGATTTTATTTTATGTTCCAAGTGATTAATGAAATATTTGGCAAGGATGATATTAAGTATGATTTGGCTAATGTAAGTGCCATTAACTTTAAGTGAGGGATTATTTAGTGGCTGATTAGGATTAAATTAATCTAGTGGGCCCCACCACTCAAGGCAAATTAAAAGGAATCTGATTTGGAGCTGGACATAGTGGGGCACGTGTAGAGGGGGGCTGCCCCAGTCCATATTATAAATGAGGTGGTGAAATGCAGTGCAAACATATAATCTTCTTCACTACTTGGCTTAGGCAGCCATGGAAGTAGAGAAAACCAACCATGCAACTCTTGGCCAGCAACTGCAAAGAATTTGGTTAGTGATTTCTTTGCTTGGCATGTTAATTCTTTAGAATGTCTTTCTTAATTATACATTAATGTTAAGAAGGGGGCGTGACCAGTAGCTTAGGAAATTTGTTTTAGTTATTGAATGTGATAAGTATGAATGGAAACCATAATTGGATTATTAATGGTGTCGTGTTAGTGTTTGGGTTGTTTTGATTAAACAAAACTGTGGGAAATTCTGTTTTGGCATTATGTATATGTTGATGTGATCATGGGTAAATACTCCAAAGGATAAATACGATAAGGTAGATGTGTTGCGAATTATAAAACGAGTTATCGCTCGATGTGTTGTTGCTTCGTTACTATGGTTACCAAGACGGAGCTGTTTTTTTTAGAGGGGGGGTTGTTTAATATGATTCGTTGGGTTATATGTGTTATTGGTATTGCTGTTGATAATTTGGGTTTTCGTCGGATTTGGACGAACTAAGGAAACTAGGGGAAGTGCTGCCGGATTTTCGTTAGATTATTAGCTAGCTTACAATAAGTAGTAAAGCGCGACGTTTATCTAATTGCGGCACGATTTTTGCTTGTTATATATTAATAGATTGAGTAGTAAATATTGGATGTGCGGCTCGACTATACGGTATGTAACGCTATCATTTCTTTCTTTATTTCGCTTGACTTATAAAAATGAGAGAATAACGAACAGGTTTGACACTTACTTCTAGAGCATCTAGGTGACGTATATTCTTGCTTCCACAACTATTCCTCTATATATCGGCTATATCTAAGGCTATGGTTATTTCTGATATCTATGGTAGTGCTTCTTAGAGTAATTGAGATTTTACTTTTCTATATCATATTAAAGGTTCATAAACATGGTAAAACGATAATATTTGGTAATACTCCTTGATGGTTCACGATGATTGTTCTATTGAGTTATAAGAAATGATTTTAATTGCAAATGGTTGCTCATAATATTCTGCTCGTGCATAAAGTCATTTATCATTTCAGCGAGTCCCGGTCTTGGTAATGTTCGTGCGGAGTTTCTTGCATATGTCATTGAGTCCCTCACTAGAGGGCTGGGTATGTATATTATATATATGATTTATGATGAGGACGTTTATGATGATGATGATGACAGAGATGATGTGATGACTATTTCACCGAGTCCCTCACTAGAGGCCGAGTACTTATGATGTATATATATGATGTATATATATATGATGATGTATATATATGATGAGAAATCACCATAGCTGGGCACCTTATATGTTAAAGATATGCATGATTTTCACTTAAAAGATACATGTGTAGCGATATCTTGTTTCGACTTATCATGTTGGTATCCTGTCATCTTTATCTTATGCTTTACATACGCAGTACATTGTCCGTACTGATCCCCTTTCCTCGGGGGGCTGCATTTCATGCCCACAGGTGTAGACGCACAGTTCGATGATCCTCCCGCATAGGATATCTACTCTGCTGATTGGGAGAGCTCCACTGTTCCGGAGCCAGTCGTTTTAGTACATAACTTTTTGTGTAGTCTTTTGCTTGTTTATGGGTATGGCGGGGCCCTATCCCATCGTGTTTCACTACTATACTCTTAGAGGTCTGTAGACATTATGTGGGTTGCATATATATGTTTTAAATAATGGTATGAACATTATTTGTTTGGGATGTCCGCTTGTACAGGGGAAGCCTTGTCGGTTGCGTACATCAATGTGTATTGTGTAGTGGCAGCTTTGTCGGCTTGCGTATGCTATTATGCTTTTAATAGTGGCGGCCTTGTCAGTTTGCATATGTTGTTACGATTGAATAGTTATGACTCCTGATGAGATAGGTCCACTTTAGATATATATGGCGTTGGGGTTGTCTTGATTTGATTATATTCCATATTGTCTTAGTTTCAGTTAGTTATACTTAGCAGGTTTGTATGTGAGTGTCCAAAACGGGCACTAGCCACGGCCCATTGGGTTGGGTCGTGACAAAGAGTTGTATTAGAGCGGTTCTTCCTCGGAAGTGTCTACAGACCATGTCTAGTAAAGTCTTGTTTATCGGTGTGTTATGCATCCCATCTATAAACAGGAAGCTACAGGACATTAAGGATGTCATCCTTTCTTCTTATTCTATATCGTGCGATAGAGCTATATTAACATGATAATCCCTCTCTAACGAATCCCTGTGTTTTCAGCTATGCCTCAAAAGAAAGCGACAGCCGCCTAGAAGGGAAAATCGGTAGCAGAAGGTACTAGTCAGACCCGGAGAGTTACTAGGGCCCTTGCCCAGTCTATGCATGGTATTGTGCTCCAGTCGGAGAGCTCTGCTACACCGCCACCTCCAGAGGAGCTTAGAGCACCAGCAACTCCAGTTCGGGGGACACCACCAGCCCCTGAGGCCCCAGCACCTGAACCTCTAGCTCCTCAGCCAGGGGCGGAGGATAGGGCCATGAGAGATGCGGTTCAATTGCTGACTAGATTATTGGAAGGTCAGGCTCGCATTCATTGACTAGGTTTTGATCATGCGCACAGATCTGATATCTTAAGGGCTCATGACTTCTTAAGTTGTAATCCTTCAGAGTTTATTCTTCAGATGCAACGTACATTGAGGATAATCAAGGCTTGGGAGATGGAGTCTGTTGAGTTAGCTACGTATCGTTTGCGGGATGTAGCTATTAATTTTTATGAGTCTTGGGAGTTATCTAGGGGTGAGGGTTCTCTTCCAGCGGTATGGGATGAATTTGTAGAGGCTTTCCAGGGCCACTTCCTTCCTCCATAGATGAAGCGAGCTAGTGTCCATAGATTCTTGCGATTGAGGCAGAATGGCAGGAGCGTTCGAGAGTATAGCCTAGAGTTTTATTCATTGGCTAGGCATGCGCCTACTATTGTGGCTGATATGGCAGACAGGGTACATCACTATGTGATGGGATTAGATCGTTATTTGATTGACGATTGTATGGCAGTGACTCTTCAGCAAGGTATGGACATTTCTCGGGTGCAAGTATATGCACATGAGGTAGAGGATCGGCAACGGGGACGTCACCTAGATAGAGATTATAATAAAGGCCAACATAAGAAGGCTAGATCAGCAGGTTATCCTGACGAGTTTCGAGGCGCGCAATCTCACCAACATGTTAGATTTTCTTCCCAGCGTGCACAGAGTGCACCCCCACATTCCATGGGTAGGGGGTTCGATCGTATGGAATATTCAGAAGCTGGTCAGAGCTCTAGGGCATCAGGGTCAAAGATGGGCAGGAGTTTGAGCCATTCGAGGCCACCTTTACCTCGGTGTTCTCGCAGTGGTAGGTCTATCTTGGGGAATGTCGTTGGTCTACAGGTGCATTCTTTTCTTGCGGCCGTCAGGGTCATACTATGAGAGATTGTCAACTTAGAGGTAGTGCAGGTAGTATGGCACAACCTACTGGGTCCGTTGCTGGTTCATCTTCTTCTGTGGCTATGCGCCCTTTGGGGCAGGGTATTCAGGCGCCTGCAGGCCGTGGTAGAGGACGTGGTAGAGCTTCCAGTTCTAGCGGTCCCTCGAACCGTATATATGCTTTGACTAGCAGGCAGGATCAGGAGGCATCACCTAATGTGATCACAGGTATATTATCACTATTCTCCTGAAGTGTGTATGCATTGATAGACCCAGGTTCCACCTTATCATTTACATCTCCCTTCGTTGCTAGTAGGATCAGAATAGAGTCTAAGTTGATAAAACCATTTGAGGTAGTTACACCTGTAGGAGATTCTGTCATAGCTACGCGAGTATATAAGAATTGTTAAGTGGATATATATAGTCATCGTACCGTAGCAGATCTAATAGAGTTAAATATGATTGAGTTTGATATTATCATGGTCATGGATTTGTTGGCTGCTTATTATGCTAATGTTGATTGCAGAGGAAAGATAATTTGATTACAATTTCCAGGGGAACCGATTATAGAGTGAAAGGGAAGTACAGTATCGCCGAAAGGTAAGTTCATTTCATACCTTAAGGCAAGGAAGATAGTTAGAAAAGGCTATATTTAACATCTGGTTCGGGTGCATGACATAAAGGCAAAGGCACCGACTCTTTAATCAGTCCCGGTAGTTAATGAATTTTCCGATGTATTCCCAGAGGAACTTCCAGGCCTTCCTCCAGAAAGAGAGATAGAGTTTACTATAGATGTACTGCAAGATACCCACCTATATCTATACCTCCTAATAGAATGGCACCTGCTGAATTGAAAGAATTGATAGGGCAATTGAGAGATTTTCTTGAAAAGGGCTTCATCAAGCCTAGTACGTCACCTTGGGGAGCAGTGGTACTGTTTGTGAGGAAGAAGGATGGGTCGCTGCGGATGTGTATTGATTATAGGCATCTGAACAAAGTAACAGTAAATAAAAGGTATCCACTCCCAAGGATTGATGATCTATTTGACCAGTTGCAGGGTGCCAAGTGTTTTTCAAAGATAGATTTGCGGTCAGGTTATCATTAGGTGCGGGTAATGGAGGCAGATATTCCAAAGACGACATTTCCTACCCGATACAGGCATTATGAGTTTATAGTGTTGTCTTTTGGGCTGACTAATGCTCCAGCGGTGTTTATGGATTTAATGAATCGAGTGTTTAAACCATTCCTTGATATGTTTGTTATTGTATTTATAGACAATATTCAGGTGTATTCACATTCGATAGAGGAGCATGTAGACCATTTAGGGACAGTACTTAGGGTGCTTCAGCACCAGAAGCTGTATACTATGTTTTCTAAGTGCGAGTTCTATTTGACTTCAGTGGCATTATTGGGGCATATTATTGGAGCTGATGGTATTCCGGTAGACACGCAGAAGATTGAGGCGGTAAAGACTTAGCCCAGACCTACGACACCTACTGAGGTACGCAGCTTTATGAGGTTAGCAGGATATTATAAGAGATTTGTAAAAATGTTTGCCTCAATTTCAGCGCCTTTGACAAGGCTAACTCAAAAGGTAGCCAAGTTCCAGTGCACTGATACTTGTGACCGAAGCTTCTAGTTATTGAAAGAGAAATTGACTACGCTCCAGTTCTAACTCTTCCAGAGGGACTAGACGGCTATGTTATTTATTGTGATGCTTCGTGTGTTGGGCTAGGATGTGTATTGATGCAGTATGGTAAAGTTATTGCCTATGCCTCCCAACATCTTAGGAAGCATGAAAAGAATTATCCTACTCACGATCTGGATTTAGCAGTCGTGGTTCATGCCTTGAAGATATGGATGCATTATTTATATGGTGTTCATGTGGACATCTATACAAATCATAACAGTCTCCAATATATATTTACACAGAAGGAGCTGAACTTACGACAGAGGCGGTGGTTAGAGTTGCTAAAGAATTATGATGTTGATATTTTATATCATCCCGGGAAAGCGAATGTTGTAGCAGATGCTCTTAGCCGTATGTCCATGGGTAGCTTGACAAATGTACAACAAGAAAGGAGGGAGATGGTTTGGGGCATTCAGCGGCTATCCAGCCTTGGAGTCCGTCTGGCTAATTCAGAAGATAGTGGAGTTTCTATTCGAGAGGTTGCTGAGTCCTCAATCATAGATGAGGTAAAGAGACACCAATACGAGTACCCTATTCTAGCACACTATAGAGATGCAACTCTTCAAAAGGAAAATACCCCATTTAAGGTTACACCTGACGGAGTGTTAAGATATGATGGCAGATTGTACGTACCCGATATTGCAGGGCTACGATGGGAGGTTATGGGAGAGACACACTCAGCCCGTTATTCTATTCACCAGGGTCAACGAAAGTGTATCATGACCTCAGATGCTTATATTGGTGGGATGACATGAAAAAGGACATAGCGGAGTTTGTTGCTCAGTGCCCGAATTGTCAACAAGTCAAGATGAAACATCAAAAGCCTGGTGGATTACTACATGAGATAGAGATCACGACTTGGAAATGGGGGATGATTAATATGAACTTCATTACAGGCTTACATCGCACTCAACGAAAGTATGACTCTATATGGGTTATTGTAGATAGGCTGACGAAATCAGCCCATTTTCTTCTAGTCAAGACTACTAATTCGGCTGATGATTATACGAGGTTATATGTCAGGTAGATAGGTAGATTTCATGGGGTTCCCACGTCAATTATATAAGACAGAGGATCTCAATTTACAGCCATGTTTTGGAGATCGTTTCAGAAGGGATTGGGGGCACATGTGAACCTTAGCACATCATTTCACCCTCAGACTGATGGGTAGGCTGAGCGTACTATTCACACATTAGAAGATATGTTGCGGGCCTGTATTATTGACTTCAAAGGTATTTGGGATGACCACTTTCCGCTCAACAAGTTTGCCTATTATAATAGCTACCATTCTAGTATCAAGATTTCACCGTACGAGGCCTTATATGGGAGGAAGTTCACGTTACCTATTGGTTGGTTTGATATTGGCGAGACTAAGTTAATAGGCCTGGATATGATTCAGCAAGCCGTTGACAAGGTGAAGCTTATTCAAGAAAGATTATTAGCAGCCCAGAGTCGACAAGAGTCATAAGCAGATAATCGGCGTCGAGATTTGGAGTTTCAGATTGGTGACAATTTATTCCTGAAGGTATCACCCATGAAGGGTGTGATGAGATTCGGCAGGAAAGGGAAGCTCAGTCTGAGATACATTGGGCCTTATAAGATTGTTCGTAGGATAGGCAAGGTTGCCTATGAGTTGGATCTACCATCTTATTTTGAGGCAGTACATCCAGTCTTCCATGTATCGATGCTACGTAAATGTATTGGTGATCTTTCTTGAGTATCCCTATAGATGATGTTCAGGTAATAGAGTAGTTGTCATATGAGGAGAAACCCGTAGCTATAGTTGATCGCATGGTTAGAAGGTTACGTACTAAGGATGTGGCTTCCGTCAAAGTGTTGTGGCAAAATAATAATATGGAGGAGATGACTTGGGAAGTGGAAGACGAAATGAAGAATAAGTATCCTTACTTGTTCCTCGTACCTGCTGGCAATTCAATTCCTAGCTTGACTATATTGATTGATAAACGAGATTATGTAGTAAGTTGTGACTCTGTGAGGTATAACTGTTAGAGAGACCTCGCTGGAATTTTTTTTGTAAGACGCTAACTTAACATTCAAGGAAGAATGTTCCTAAGGGGGGAAGGATGCCTCGTATTTCTATAGGTAGTGCACGTCATGAATTAGTAGATGTAAGTCTAGGGAATGAGATTTTATATTAAGTTCCAAGCGATTAAAGAAATATTAGGCAAGGATGTTAATTCCAAATGTTATATTAAGTAAGATTTGGCTATGTAAGTGCCATTAACTTTAAGTGAGGGATTAATTAGTGGCTGATTAGGATTAAATTAATCTAGTGGGGCCCACCACTCAAGGCAAAGTAAAAGGAATCAGATTGGGAGCTGGCCTTAGTGGGGCACGTGTAGAGGGGGGCTGCCTCCACTTCATAATATAAATGAGGTGGTGAAATGCAGTGCAAACATATCATCTTGTTCACCACTTGGCTTAGGCAGCCATGGAAATGGAGAAAACCAACCATGAAACTCTTGGCCAGCAGTTGCAAAGAATTTGGTTAGTAATCTCTTTGCTTGGTATGTTAATTCCTCAAAATGCCTTTGTTAATTACCCATTAATGTTAAGAAGGGGGCGTGACCAGTATCTTAGGAAATTTGTTTTAGTTATTGAATGTTCTAAGCATGAACGGAAACCATAATCGGATTATTAGTTGTGTCGTGTTAGTGTTTGGGCTGTTTTGATTAAAGCAAATTGCGGGAAATTCTGTTTTGGCGTTATGTATATATTAATGTGATTATGGGTATATACTCCAAAGGATGAATACAATAAGGTAGATGTGTTGCGAATTATAAAACGATTTATCGTTCGGTGTGTCGTATCTTCGTTACTATGGTTGCCGAGACGGAGCTGTTTTGGGAGAGGGGGGCTGTTTAATATGATTCGTTGGATTATATGTGTTATTGTTTTTGCTATGGAAAATTTGGGTTGTTGTCGGATTAGGACGACGTAAGGAAAATAGGGGAAGTGCTTCAGTATTTTCGTTAGATTATTAGCTAGCTTACAATAAGTAGTAAAGCGCGACGTTTATCTAATTGTGGCACGATTGTTTCTTGTTATAGATTAATAGGTTGAGAAGTAAATATTGGACGTGCGGCTCAACTATACAGTATGTAAAGCTATCCTTTCTTTCTTTGTTTGGCATGACTTTTAAAAATGAGCGAATAAAGGACAGGTTTGATACTTCCTTGTAGAGCGTCTAGGTGACGTATTTTCTTGCTTCCACAACTATTCCTCAATATATCGGGTATGTCTAAGGCTATGGTGATTTCTGATATCTATGGTAGTGCTTCTTAAAGTCGTTGAGATTTTATGTTTCCATATCATATTAAAGGTTCATAATCTTGAGAAAACATTAATCTTTGGTAATACTCCTTGCTGGTTCACGTTGATTGTTCTATTGAGTTATAAGAAATGATTTTAGTTGCAAGTGGTTGCTCATAATATTCTGCTCGTGCATAGAGTCATTTATTATTTCACCGAGTCCCGGGCTAAGATAATGTTCGTGCGGAGTTTCTTGCATATGTCGACGAGTTCCTCACTAGAGGGCCTGGTATTTATATTATATATATGATTTGTGATGAGGATGGTTATGATGATGATGATGATGGAGATGATGTGATGACTATTTAAACGAGTCCCTCACTAGAGGGCCGGGTACGTATGATGTATATATGTAATGTATATATATGTGATGATGTATATATATGATGAGAAATCACCATAGCTGGGCACCTTATATGTTAAATATATGCGTGATTTTCACTTCAAAGGTATATGTGTAGCGATATCTTGTTTTGACTTATCATGTTGGTATCCTGTCATCTTTACTTTATGCTTTACATACTCAGTACATTGTTCGTACTGACCCCCTTTCCTCGGGGGACTGCGTTTGATGACCTCACGTGTAGACACACAGATCGGTGATCCTCCCGTCAAGGATATCTACTCTGCTGATTGGGAGAGCTCCACTGTTTCGGAGCCCAGTCGTTTTGATACATAACTCTTTGTGTATTCTTTTGCTTGTCTATGGGTATGGCGGGGCCCTGTCTCGTTGAGTTTCTCTACATTACTCTTAGAGGTCTGTGGACATTATGTGGGTTGCATATATATGTTTTGGATAACGGTCTCGACATGTTTTTTTTGGGATGTCCTCTTGTACAGGGGAAGCCTTGTCGGCTGCGTACATCATTCTGTATTGTGTAGTGGCAGCATTGTCGGCTTGCGTATGCTATAATGCTTTGGATAATGGCGGCCTTGTCGGCTCGCATATGTTGTTACGGTTTAATGGTTATGACTCCTTATTAGACAGGTCCACTTTATATATATATGGCATTGGGGTTGTCTTAATTTGATTAAATTACATATTGTCTTAGTTTTAGTTGGTTATACATAGCAGGTTTGTATGTGAGTGTCCAAAACAGGCACTAGTAACGGCCCCTCGGGTTGGGTCGTGAAACCTTGAACAACACACACTTTTGGACGATGTCGGGCATGACATGAAATCATTTCCCTTGGACTGCACACACGGACGGATGAAGTGAGGCATAGCATGCCATCATCGCTCTTTGTTAACACACATGGTCAGACGACGTCAGGCGTGGCATGCCATCATGGCCCAGGGACAGCACACAGTCGGATAACGTTGGTCGTGGCATGCTCGCGTAGACCATGTAAAACACACATGGTCGGACGACGTCGGGCGTGTCATTCCCTCGTAGCCCTTGGAGAGCAGACACGAATAGCCAAAGTCGGGTGTGGCATGCCATCAAATCCATTGGACAGTAAACACGGTCGATGACATCAAGCGTGGCATGGCATCATAGCCCTTGGATAACACATACATTCAGATGATGTTGGGCTTGGAATGACATAAAATCCCTTCGACAATATACACAGTCAGAAGACGTTGGTCATGGCATGGAATCATAGACCTTGGAAAGCACACACGGTCGGACGATGTAGGGCGTTGAATGCCATAGTCGACGTTGGACTCCACACACAGAAGGATAAACTAAGGAGTGGCATGCCATCATCGCCATTTGAAAGCACACACAGTCTGACGACGTCAGGTGTAGCATGCCATCATGGTCCTGGGACAACACACACAGTCGGATGATGTCAGGCGTTGCATGCCTGCATAGACCTTGGACAACCAACACAGTGGGACAACGTAGGGCATGTAATGCCCACGTAGCCCTTTGAGAGTACACACAGTATGACGACATCGGGCGTGGAATGCTATCAAAGGCCTTGAACAGCAAACACAGTCGGATGACTTTAGGCATGGCATGGCAGCATAGACCTTGGACGACACATACTGTCGGACGACGTCGAGCGTGGCATATCATCAAATTCCTTGGACAACACACAAGGTCGGAAGACGTCGGGCGTGGCATGGCATCATATCCCTTTAACAGACCACATAGTCGGTCGACATCGGGCCTAGCAAGCCATCATTGTGCTTGTACAACACACACTGCCAGACGACGTCGGGCATGGCATGCCATTATCTTACTTGGATTGCAACACGGTCGGATTACGTCGAGCGTGTCATGCCATCAAATCCCTTGGAAAGCACACATGGTCGGATGACATTGGGCGTGGCATGGAATCATACCCCTTGGACATCACGCACAGTCGGATGACGTCGAGCATGGAATGCTATCATCACCCTTGGACAACAAAAATGGTAGGTCATTTCGTGCCTGCGTAACATTTGGACAACACACACGATTTGACGACGTCAGGAATAGCATGTCATCATAGCCCTTGGACAACACATACGGTTGTACGATGTCAGGTATGGCATGACCGCGTAACCCTTTCACCGCAAATACGGTCGGACGACATCAGGCGTGGCATGGCATGTTATCATAGCCCTTGGACACCACACACAATTGGACGATGTTGGGCGTGGCATGCCTGCATAGTCCTAGGACAGCACACATGGTTGGAAGACATCAGGCGTGGAATGCCATCAAAGCCCTTGGACAACACACACGATCAGAGAATGTCGGGCGTGGAATGGCATCATAGCCCTTGGACATCGCACATGGTCGGTCGACGTCGGGCGTGGCATGCCATTCTGGCTATTTTAAAAACACACATGGTTGGACGATGTCGGGTCTGGCATGCTATCATCACTATTGGACTTGACACACGGTCTGACGATGTCGGGTGTGGCATGCTCTCATATTCCTTGGACAACACACACAGTTAGACGACGTCGGGCGTGGCATCCCTGTGTAGACTTTGTACTGCACACAACATCGCACGACATCGGGCATTGCATTCCATCAAAGCCCTTGGACAACACACTGATTCGGACGACATCAGGCATGGCATGCCATCATCGTCCTTGGACTGAATACACAAATTGATGACATCGGGTGTGGCATGCCATCATCACCCTTAGAAAGAACACACGACAGACGATGTCAGGCATGTTATGCCCCTGTATGCCTTGGAGAATACACACGGTCGAGCGACGTCAGGCATGGCATGCCATAAAATCCCTTGGAAAGAACACACAGTCAGATAACGTCACAGTGGTATTGCATATAACCTTTGAACAGCACACACGGTCTGACGATGTCAGGCATGGCATGTCCTTATAGCGCTTGGACAGCACACACAATTGAATCAAGTTGGGCGTGGCATGCCATCATCGCCCTTTGACAACACACACGGTCGAACGATGTCGGGCATGGCCTGCCATCAAGGCCCTGGGTCAACACACATTGTCAGATGACGTCAGGCATGGCATGCCCGCATAGCCCTTGGATAACACACAAGGTTAGAGGACGTCAGGCGTGTCATGCCTGCGTAACCCTTGGACAGCACACACGGTCGGCAGACATCGGGTGTGGCATGCCATCAAATCCCTTGGACAACAAACATGGTGGTATGACATCAGGCGTGACGTGGCATTAAAGACCTTGGACAACAGACATGGTTCGACTTCGTCGATCTTGGAATACCATCAAAGCCCTTGAACAACACACACGGTAAAACGATGTTGGGCATGGCATGTCATTATAGCCCCTGGACAACACACACTGTTTGATGACGTTGGGCATGGCATACCCGCATAGCACCTGGACAACACACACGGTCAGAAGATGTAAGGTGTGGTATGGCATAATAGCCTTTGGACATCACACACGGTCTGACGATGTCGGGCATAACATGTCATCATAGCCCTTTCACAACAAACACGGTCGAAAGACATCGGGCGTGTATGCATTCATGGTCCTTGGACAGCATACAAAATCGAATAACGTCGAGCATGGCATGCCCGCATAAACCTTAGAAGTCACACACAGTTGGATGATATCGGCCGTGTCATGCCCGTGTAGACCTTGGACAACACACACCGTCGAACTACTTTGGGCGTGACATGCCATCAAATTCCTTGGAAAGAATACACGATCTGAAGACATCGGGCATGGCATGGTATCATAGCCCTTTGACAGCACACATATTCGGTCGACATCGGGCGTGGCAATACATCATTTACCTTGTACAACACACACTATCAGACGACGTTGATCATGGCATGCCATTATCTTCCTTGGAATGCAACACGGTCGGATTATGTCAAGCGTGGCATGCAATCAAAGACCTTGTAAAGTACATATGGTCCGATGACATCGGGCGTGGCATGGCATCATAACCCTTGGACAACAAAAATTTTCGGGCATTGCATTCCTTCGTAGCCCTTGGACAGAACACACGATCAGACAACGTCAAGAATAGCATGTCATCATAGCCCTTGGATAGCACATACTGTTGTAGGATATCAGGTATTGCATGCCCGCGTAGCCCTTTGATAGCACATACAGTTAGACGATATCAGGCGTGGCATGCCATCAAAGCCCTTAGACAACACACATAATCGCAAAACTTTGGGCATCGAATTTATCATAGCCCTTGGACAGCACACATGGTCGGTCGACGTTAGGCTTGTCATGCTAATGTAGACCTTGAACAACTCACATGGTTTGACAAAATAAGGAGTGTCATTCTTGCGAAGCCCTTGGATAGAACATACGTCTGGACGACATCGAGCGTGGCATGGAAACATAGACCTTGGATAGAACACACTGTCGAACGATGTCGCGCTTGGCATGCAATCATCAACTTTCGATTGCATAGAAGGAAGGATGAAGTTGGGCGTGGCATGCCATCATCTCCCTTGAACAACATATATTGTGGGACGACGTCGTCCATTTCATTCCCTTGTAGCCCTTGGAAAGCATACACGGTCGAATGACATCAGGCATGGCATCCCATCATCGCCCTTGGGAAGAACACACGGTCGAATTACATCGGGCATGGCATCCCATCATCTGCCTTGGACAAAATACACGGTGGGACGACATAGGGAATATCATGCCTTTGTAGCCCTTGGACAGCACATGGTCGGACAACGTCTGGCCTGACGTGCCATCAACGAACCTGCATAACACAAATGGTCGGGCGTGGCATGCCCTCATTTCCCTTAGACAGAACTCACGGTCAAACGACGTCGGGCATGGAATGTCATCATATCCCTTGGACAACACACATGATTCGACGAAGTCGGGTGTGGCATGCCCACGTAGCCCTAGGATAGCATACGATCGGAATATATCAGGTGTGGCATGCCATCAAAGCATTGGACAACACACATGATCGGAGAATGTTGGATGTGGAATGACATCATAGCCCTTGGACATCACACATTGTCGGTCGACATCTGGCGTTGCATGTCATTATGGCTCTTTTGAAAACACACATGGATGGACGATGTCGGACCTCACATGCTATCATGTCCATTGGACTTAACACACGGTCTGACGATGTTGGGTGTGGCATGTCATCATAACCCGTGGATAGCACACACGGTTGGACGACTTCGGGTGTGGCATCCCTGCGTAGACTTTGGACTGCACACCCGATTAGACATAGTCTGGCCCGACATGCCATTAAAGCGCTTGGACAGCACACATGATCGGACGATGTTGGGTTTGGCATGGCATCAAAGCCCTTAGCCACCACACACGATGGGACGATGTTGGGTGTGTCATGATATCATAGCCCTTGGACAGCAGACATTGTAGGACGATGTCGGGCATTGCATGTAATCATAACTCTTGGACATCACACACAATAGGACGACGTCTAGCGTGGCATGCCATCAATGTCTTTTGACAGCACACATGGAGGGACGACGTCGAGCTTTTCATGCCCATGTAGCCGTTGAACAACACACATTGTTGGACGACATCGGGTGTGTCATGCCCGTGTAGCCCTTGCTCAGCACACACGACTGAACCACATCAGGAGTGGCATGTCATCATAGCCCTTGGACACCACACACAGTCAGACGACATCAGTTGTGGCATGCCATCATCATCCTTCGGCTGCACACATGGAAGGACGACATCGTGCGTGGCATGCCATCATCGCACTTTGACAGCACACACGGTTGGACAACGTCTTACAGGTCATTCCTTTGTATCCCTTGGACAGTACACACGGTCGGACGACGTCGGACATGGCATTCCATCAAAGCCTTTGCATGGCACACACGGTCAGACGACATCGGTCGTGGCATGTTATCATAGCCTTTGACTGCACACACAAGATTTATATACAAAATTCAACCATAATATTTACTTAAAACAATATCTACAAGAACCATAACATAATTGAATTCAACATTCAATCATAAAAATGGCCATGTTAATGTGAATTCCTAGAATGCTAACCTAGGCATGTTCAACTCTTCATACATGGATCCACATTGATCCTTCATATCTATATTTTAAGACTCCTCCATAGCTATGATCACTAGAATCTGTTTCAACAATATAAGTAAATGTTTTATTTTCATCAGGAAAATATAGTTTTGGTAATTTTTTACATAAATTCTTGATATTTCTTATATGTTCTTTATCTTTATTGTCAAAATGGTATTCTACATCTTTTTTAAGTTTTTTATGTAATGGTTTTAAATGTTCTGCTAATTTTGGTATATATTCTCTTACTGATTTACTAATCCTAGAAAGGATTGTAATTTCTTTTTTGTATCTATATTTTCATCAATAGTAATTATTTTTTTACTATATGTGTTTGCATTTTTATTCCATTTTTATCTATTTGTATTCCTAGAAATTCTATCTGTGATTTCATAATTTCTGCTTTTCTTTTGCTTAAGCTTATACCTGCATTTTTTACTATATGTATAAATTTTTCTAATAATTTTATATGTTCATCTTGTGTTCTAGAATATAGTAATATATCATCTATATATACAATACAATTTTCTAGCTGGTTAAAACAGTTATCCATAAAATGTTGGAATCTACCTGGTGCATTTTTATATCCAAAAGGTAAAACATTCCATTCATAGAAACCTTGCGGTACTGTGAATGCTGTTAATTGTTTAGATTCTTCTTCTAGTTTTAGGTGGTAAAATCCTGATTTACAATCAAATTTACTAAAATAATTATATCCTTGTATTTGTCTTATTTTTAGTATTTTGTTTGGTATTGGATAATTATATGTTTTAGTTTTAGCATTTAAATTTCTGTAGTCAATAACCATTCTACTTTTACCTCTTTTTTGTTCACTATGTTTTATAACTATAAATGCTGGACTTGTATGTTTACTATTGCTTTTTTGTATGTAATTATTTTCTAATAATTCATTTATATGTATTTTAAATTCTTCTAAATCATCAAAGTTATATTTTAATGGTTTCTGTGTTATTATACTATTTTCATCTATTAATTCAATTTTTACTTTTGTCTTATGTTTTTCCCATCCTTGTAGTGGATCTTCACTATATAATTGTTCTAGTTGCTCATTAATTAATTTGATTTTGTCTATAGTAAATATAACAATTTCTAATTGTGTTATTTGTTTATTGTTTATATTTTCCATTTCTTGGTTTATCTTTTCACTTCCTTTTATCCATTCCATAGGTTTTCGTTGTTTATTATTTACTCTTTTGCTCCTATCTTATTTCCGCATGGTGTAGTAAGCCACCAGTGTGTTTTTGTTATTATGTGTGGGTAAAATCTATCTAGAAATGGCATTCCTAATAACATATCTTTTGTGGTAAATTCAAAATTATACATTTCTTCTATTGTTAGTATCTTATCCCATATTTGTATTTTTATATTTTTTGCTTTATATTTAATCATGCTTCCTTCATTGTTAAATCCCGTTACTACCATAGGTGTTTTTAATTTTTCCCATTTATCTTCTGGCAAACAATTATATTTACATATATTCGCTTCTGCTCCTGTATCTATCATAGGTGTATAATACCTGTTGTGATATCCTTCTACAATAATTTTTGCAAGTATAAATATTTTCATTAATCATTTTGTTCTTTTCATAATTATTTTCTTATTTTGACAAGTTATTGTTAATTGTTCATTTTCTATATTGTATGGTTTAACTCTTTCTAACCATTTTATTCCTAATGTAATATTATAGTTTCCTTGGTATATTTTAAATTGTATTACTAAGGGTATTCCTCCTATAATTATTTCTTTTTCTGTTGTTTCTTCATTTGTATTTATTATTTCACTAGGTAATCCAGGGCATGTATGTCCTGTTCTTATAATTTCTTCTTCTGTTACTAACTCTCTTGTTATATAATTTTCTTCTTGTCCTGTATTTATTAGGATTTTATATTTTCTTTGATCCATTATTCCTGTTATGAAATAATGATATGGTGTTATTTCTTCTTTATCTAACAAGCTTTGTGGAATTTCATATTTTCTTTTAGATGTACTCATTCTTGATGATGTAGCTCTTGTCAATGTGTTTGGTACGCTTGAAGTACTTAATCTTTCTTTTACTATCTCCAAATCTTCTTCTATATCAATTTCTTTATAGCTATAGTCATTATTGTCTATTACAGTAATTATTTTTTCAAAAGGATTTTCTATTTTATTTTATTAATTTTATTTCTTGCTGTTACCTTATGCTTTGTTGTTAATATATATAAATTTTTACATCTTGCTGTAAATAATTTGCTTCCTGGTGCTAGTTCTATTCCAGATATTTTCCAATATAAAACTAATGATCTATCTATATTTTTATCTGTTAATGATATTGTATAATTAGCACTTATTGTAAATTTAAATTTTTGGTATATTAAGTTTCCTCTTACTGCACTAATTATGCTTTTTCTATGGGGTGTACGATTCTATCATCTGCTAAATATATTTCTATAGGTGTATCTATTCCTTCTCTAAAACAGGCTTTTATTAATATTTCTGTTCCTCCTAAATGTACATATTTTATTGGTGCTTTAGCTTTTATATCTTGTATTTCTTTGTTTATCATCCTTTTATTTAGTATAGGTATATATACTTTTCCTCTTGCATATTTACAATCTATGATATGTTCTTTTTGGCTAACTACATAGTATTCTTCTTTTGTCTTTTAAACCAATTTCTTAAAATAGGTATATCTAGTACTTTTTCAACACTTAAATCTAATTCTTTTCCTTTTATTTGTTCAAATATCGTGTTATCAAATATGATTTTTTGTTCTGATGATTCTTCATCTTGATATTCTTCCCTGGATATTATTTTTATTTCATTTTCAGACATTATGTTTCTTCATCTGTTTCATTATTATCTAGATTAATATTTTCTTCTTCATTTTCAGTTTCTATGTTTGATATTTCATATATACTATCATTTTCACTTAATTCATAATCTATGTATTCTATTTGTATATATTTTTCATCATCTATAATTAATTCTGCTATTTGTTTTCTTTTTGGATTTTTAGGTAATTTACAGTCTTTAGCTATGTGTCCTATCTTTCCACAATTATAACAAGTACATTGGGATATCTTTCTTTTTGGTCTATATGGTCTTTTTATTTTATAATTTTTTACATAATACCTTCGTCTTGGTTGTTTATATTTATATTTAGTTTTATTTTTTCTATAATTTTTATATCTTTGGATTTTTGTTTTTTAGTTGTGCATCCAAATTGTGGTGCCATTTTATTTTTACAACATGATAAATTTTTGTTTAATACCTTTTCCATTTTAATTTTTCTTTTTGGTTTTCACATAGTTGTATGAACCATTGATTTAAAAATTTTATTCTAGATCCTAAAGTATCTACCATTCCTTCATTATTCCAATCCTTTATTACGTTTGTACTAAATGGTTCTGGTAATTTTGTATAATATTGTTTTCTTATTTCTTTTGCTTCGTCTAAATTGTATTTAGATTTGTAATAATATTCTTTAAATGCACAAGTATATTCTTCTAAGTAACACATTTTACATATAGCTAATTTTGTCATAAGTTGCCTATTTATTATTCTTTCTCTATTTTGTTCTCTTATATCTGTAGTCATACCTCCAAATTCACTTCTTATTGCTGATTCATATTTATCTAGTATATCTATATTTGTTGCTGATGCGGATCCATCTATTTTCTTATCATTTCTTAGTACTTCTAAGCTTTCTGGGGGTAGATTTTCTATCCATAATCTTGTTGTTCCTACAAATGTTCTTTTTATGTATCTTGGTGTTTTTGCTGTTTCTATTTTGTTACCTATTAACTGTTTAGACATATTTACTATCCATAATAATATTGCTTTATTTGTATCTGCTATACAATCTAAATCTAAGAAATTGTATTGTTCATTTGCTGGTTTAGGTGTCCAATTTTTATTTAGTCTAGTGTTCCATATTGCATTATTTCTATCTGATTGTTGATAGTTATCTGTATAATAAGTTGGTGGTGTTCTCCTAGGACTAACTCTAGGACTATTTCTGGGACTATTATCTGGGGTTTTAACTCTTGACGTACTAGGCCTATCCATATCTCCTACATTTATTTCTAATTTTTTCGGTTTATTTATCTGTTCTAGAATTTCTGTATATGTTTCACTTATGTCACTTATTTCTGATTATTGGTCATTTTCATTTCCATCTATTTCATTTACTTCAATATCTTCATTTAGATCTTCATTTAGTTTTTGTTCCATTTCTTTATTTCATTTGTTAATTCTAGCTCTTTATCTTTTTCTTTTTCTTTTTCTTTTTGTTTTTGTTTATTTTCATATAATAATTTTAACCTAGCTAATTCTTTTTCTAATTCACTTATTCTTGTATTTTTTATTTCTTCTAATTGTTGTACTTCTTGCTTTGCTTGTGTTTTTATTTTTTCAATTTCTCTTGCTTTATCTATTTCTTCATTTTCTTTTGTTATTCTTGCCATTGCTGTTAAACTATCTTCTAATTTTGCTGTTTCTTTTTCTAGCATTAAATATAAGTTATTTCCTATTTTCTTGTATCTTTTTATTATCATTCCATCTTGGTTTTCATATGTTTTTTCGTCTACTGCAAACTCTTCTTTGTTCATTATGATCTATGTATTATATTATGTTGTAATTCATATTCAAGACAATCTAATTCTAATTTTATCGTTAATATAGCTTTTCTTTGTGCTAATATTGATTTATTACATACTTCTGCTAATATATTTTCTTCTAACCTTCTTTTTCTATGTTGTAATTCTTGTTCTTTTTCAGTTATTTGTTCCATTATTTTTTCTATTAATTGTTGTTTATATTCTTCTTTGTTCATACTGTTTTTTCAAATAGCAAACATATTTGTATTCTGTTTTTGAAATTATATTTATCAAATGATCTTTTTTATCATTATCTGTTTTGACTAGTTGTGATAATTGATATTCTATATATAAGGATTTTAATTTTTTCCATATTTTTCGTACTTTTTTGTCTTTCTTAGTTTTTGTTATTTTAGTTTCTTTGTTTTGTTTTATATTACTCTTCATAAAATGTTTTTCTATAATATTCTTTTTTAAGTAGACCTAATCTTTGTATTTCATTAACATTAGTTATAATATATTCTAGATATTCATCTTCTCGAGTCATTATATAACCAAATAGATTTTCAATTAGTAGTTTTTCATGTCGATCTATGCTTTCTATAGTTCGTACCCAATATTGTAAATATTCGTAATTTATCATTGATCTCTGAATATATCTATATCATCATATAAATCATATATGTCAAAATAAAGTTCATCTTCTATATTTTGTATGGTTAGCTCAGTCCAACTTTGGGTTGTTATTTCTATTATTTCATATGTTACTAATTTATTATAAATTTCTCTTTTTATGTCAGTATTAAGACTTCTTAATATATAGAATAATAATATCTTATATTCAACATCATCGTCTAATAGGTATGTTTCCATTTTTATTATTTTCATTTTTCACTAAAATTTTATTCCTTCCAACCTCTTAATAAATTATACTTGCTTATTATGTAAAAATAATGATTTAATAATCATCTCGTCTGGTCACTACTACAGCTTTCTTCTTTGATTAGTTACCCTAACAGCGCCTCAACTCTGTTTACTCCCCTTAAACGGCCTTTTCTGCCTACCAGTTTCAACCTTAGGATGGCATAGTCTGGCATACTTTTTCATAGAATATTTCTGTAGCAAACTTTCTAAAGATGGTTATTAGAACATTATTTAAACATGATAAACAATTATAATTAACAAGAGATCTTCAGGAATAAACTAATTTAGCTACTCATGAATATAAAATGGTATACCTATTCTTGTAGATCATCTGTCTTAGCTGATTTGTTTTCCATAATTATTTAAATTATCTAGCTCTGATACCAATGGGGGGTTGGAAGCGGATTATAGTAAAGAGAGGAAGAAAAGAGAGTTAGGAGAAGGATGATTTTATTAATGAAGGCAAATGCCTCTTTATATAGACATACAAACTGACCCTTACTATTTACACAGTAACTTGACTCTTACTATTTACACAGTTACTTGACCTTTACTATTCATGATTAGGACATTTACTATTCATGAATAGTACTCTGACACTATTTTCTTTACGACTTTTTTACAAAAAACAAAACAAACTTTGGCCAAATGGCCGACATACTATTACAATACTTTTTACATGTGGCTGATATTCAGCCGACACAAAACGACAAACATAAAAAGACTTTACAAATATCTTTCTCTATCTTCTTTACTTTATTTCTTTATTCCAAATCAACTGTAGGTATCACATTGTCTTCTCCGTTGCATTTGGAGCATTTGTGGTCTGGATATTTGTTACTGATAAGTTTGCAATACGTTACTAATAATTCTTCTGAAATAAATCCTTTCTTCAAAGCTCTCGTAGATGGTTGTTCTTCTGGTTGTAACAATGACAAAATCCATCTCTGAACTTCGTCCATATCTGATTTTCTTAATTCTTTGGAGTTTGCATATATCATTACCTGATCTCTTGCATAATAGCTCCAAATAGCATTGCCATTTAAATAATTGTTTGCTAGCTCTTGTATAATTGTAGCTATACCAATTACTCTTTTGTTTGCATAAAAATTAGGTATTTCTACTTTTGGTATCTCATTTTGTTTTTCTATCTCTTCTGGAATAATCATATCTTTTGTTAATCCTATCTTTACTACCTGTATTGGTGATTTTATTTCTTCATATAATATCTCTGCTGGTGCTGTATAACATTTTATAAAGAATAAATTTCCTTGGTAATTCTTTTATATGTTAGAAATGCTTTATGTAATTCTGGTATTCCAGCTATTTCTTCTCCAGTGTATGTGTATACTGTATTTAGTAATCCGTAGTTGTAACATGTTTTTACTAGGTTGGGGTTGGTCTTGGGTTGTGCAATAAGTTTGTTATGTCCTTGTAGTTTCTGGGTTATATAATCTTCTTCGGGATTTTTTGTTTGTGTAGATCTTGGATTAAGGTTTAGGTATGTTTGAATTTTGTATATATTTTCAATGTAAGATTGGGTAATATAATTATATCTCTTTTTGTCATTTTGTAGGCTTACTGCATAGGTTGATGTTTGTGGTTCTGCTGGTATATGTATTTGTGGTTTTTGGGTAAATGGTTAAGATTGAAGCTCGATGCTTTGAGCATGCCAACCAGGCTCATTGAGATTTAGGCGTAGCGCGTTGAGTGCCACCTACGCTCGTGGAGCTTTAGGTGTGAGGCCTTGAGCGTGTCATCCAAGCTCCCAGACCCTGAGCCGCGACACGCTGAGCGTGCAACTAGGCTCCTTGAGCTTGACGCGCAGCGCCTAGAGCACCACCTAGGCTCCCAGAACCTGAGGCACGGCAACCTAAGCATGCCAACAAGGCTCAAAGAGCTTGAGGTGTGACACCCTAAGTGAGCCACCCGAGCTCTTGGAGATTGAGGCATTTTTCTTGAGCGGGCTAACATGGCTCACGAAGATAGATGAGTGATTCCCAGAGAACCCCACCGAAGGTCACGGATCTTGAGATACAACACCCTGAGCCCTCCACCCAGGGTTCTAGATCCTGAGGTGCGACACCCTGTGCGACCTATGATTCTAAAGCTTGAGGCGCAGCGCCTTGAGCACCACCCAGTCTCACGTATCCTGCATCATGACAAGCTGAGAACACCACTTTGTATCACGAAGCTTGACGCTCGACTTCTTGAATGCGCCACCCCATCAAACCGGGGCTTCAGGTGTGACACCCGGAGTGCGCAAATCAGGATCCCAGAGCTTGAGGGACGGTTCCCTAAACGCACCACCAAGGCTACAAGAACATCAGGACCGACGCCCTGAGGCACTTCCTTATCTTCTAGAGCCAAAGGCACGATGCCATGTGTACATTACCAAGGCACCCACAGATTCAAGCACGAAGATCTGAGTGTACCACGCAGGCTCCTTGATCTTGAGGCCCAACGCCTGGAGTGCAACCCATGATCCTGGAGCTAGAGGATCGACGCCCTGAAAACCACCTATGCTCCTGGAGCCTGAGGCATGACACCCTATGAGTGCCACTTGGAGCCTGAGGTACGACTCCATGAAGCGCCACTCAGGCGATTAGAGCTTGAGGTAAATCGCCTTGTCCGCCACCCAAACCCCTAGAACTTGAGGAGCGACACCTTGAGTTATCCAACCTACCTCGTGGAGCTTAAGGCACAATGCCTTGAGCGTGTAAGCCAGGCTCCAAGAAATTGAGGCACGATGCCCTAAGCGTGCCACCTAGGCTACAAGATTTTGAGGAATGATGCCCTTATGGCCCCAGCCCCCCTGAGCTTCAGGCGCGATGCTCTGAGCGTTCCACCTAGGCACACAGAGTTGACGCACATTACCTAGAGCGAACTAACAAGGTAATAGAAGATTGAGGAGAGTTGCAGTCAGTGCGTGAACTAGACACCAAGAGCTTGAGGCACGATGCTTTATGGGCGCCACCAAGGGTAATGTGGTTTGAGTCACGACGCCCATAGTGCTACCCAGGCTCCCATAGATTGAGGCACGATGCTAGATCGCTCCACCCAGGATCCCAGATCTTGAGGCATGATGCCCTAGGTGCGCCACCCAGGCTATAGGAGCTTGAGGCACGACGCCCAGAGTGTGCCACCTAGGCTACTGGAGTGACCCTTTGAGCGCTCCAACAAGGCGCCCGAATCTTGACGCATGATACCCCTAAGAGTGTCGCCCAGTCTACAAGATCTTGATACATGACGCCTTTAGCCCACTACCCTGGCTTCACGAGCCTGAGGTGAAGCGCCGTGAGCGCGTTACCTGGCACCAAAAGCCTCAAGCGCGACCCTTTTAGCGTGCCACCTCGACTCCTTGAGCTTTAGGCGCAACGCATTGAGCGCCACCTAGGCGCCTGAATATTGAGGCTCAATGCCTTGAGAGTGTCACCCAGGCTCCCGGAGCCTGAGGTGTGACACGTTGAGCGTGCCACCTATGCTCCTTAATCATGAGGCGCACTACCTTGAGCGCCACCAAGTCTCCCAGAGCCTGAGCCACGATGCTCTAAGGGTGCAAATCGGGCTCAAAGAACTTGAAGAGTGTCGCCCCAAGTGCGCCATTCGAGCTCTTGGAGCTTGAGGCATGATTTATTGAGCGGGACAACCAGGCTCACGGAGTTGGAGCAGCGATGCTCGGAGCACACAACCCACGTTCACAGAGCTTGAGACACAACGCTCTCAGCCCGCTTCCTAGGGTCCTGGATCATTAGGCACGACGCATTCAGTTTGTGACCTATGATACTAAAGCTTGAGTAGAAGCGCCTTGAACAAAACCCAGGCTCGCGTAACATGCATCATGACGCGCTGAGCACGCCCGCTTGGATCATGAAGCTTGAGGAATGACTGCATGAACGCGCCACCAAAGCCCCCCGGAGCTTGAGGCGCGATGAGTTGAGCACGCGAACCTTGCTCCCGAAACATGAGTCGCAATGCCCTAAGCGGGTAAAAGGCTCCCATAGTTTGAGGGACGATTCCCTAAATATGCCGCCCAGGATACAAGAACTTGAGGCGCAACACCCTGAGGCACTACCCAGTCTCCACGATCCTGAGGTGCAACGCCGTGATCGCGTCACCCTGGCATCCGAAGCCTCAGGCACGACGCTTTGACCGTGCCACCTAGGCTCCTTGAGCTTTAGACATGGTACCTTGAGCGCCACCTAGGCTCCAGGAGCTTGAGGCGCAATGCCTTGAGCGCATCACCCAGGCTCCCGGAGCCTGACGCGCTACATGTTGAGCGTGCCACCTAGGCTCCTTGAGCATGAGGCGCAGCGCCTTGAGCACCACCCGGGCTCCTAGAGCCTGAGGCACGACGCACTAATTGTGCAAATCGGGCTTAAAGAGCTTGAGGTGCGACACCCTAGGTGCGCCAACCGAGCTCCTACAGTTTGAGGCGTGATTTCTTGAGCGTGCAAGCCAGACTCCCAGAGCTTGAGGCACGACGTCCTAAGTGCGCCACCCAGGCTACAAGATCTTGAGGAATGATGACCTTAGTGCCCAGCTCCCCTGAGCCTAAGGCGCGATGCTCTGAGCATGCCACCAAGGATCCAGGATCTTAACGCGCGATGCCTTGAGAAAACCAACCAGCCTACATGAGATAGAGGAGAGTGTCCCTGAGTGCGCAAACCAAGCACCAAGAGCTTGAGGCAGGTTGCCCTATGTGCGTGACCAAGGGTAATAGAGCTTGAGTCATGACACTCGGAGCGCGCCACCCATGCTCCCATAGCTTGAGGCGCAACGCCTGAGAGCTCAACCTAGGACCCTGGATCTTGAGGAGCGATTCCCTAAGTGCGCTATGAGTCTATTGGAGCTTGAGGAACGATGCCATGAGTGTTTCAACTAGGCTACTTGAGTGACCCTTCGAGTGCTCAAACTAGGATCCCAGATCTTGAGGAATGATACCCTAAGAGCACGGCCCAGGCTACAAGATCTTGAGGCACGATGCCCTGAGCGCACTACCCTAGCTCCACAAGCATAAGATGAAATGTCGAGAGCGCATTACCTTTGCACCCAAAGCCTGAGGCACAACGTTTTGAGCGTGCAACCCAGGCACCTTGAGCTTTAGGCACAGCGTCTTGAGCACCACCTAAGCTCATGGAGCATGAGGCACAGCCCCTTGAGCACGTCACCCAGGCTACCGGAGCCCTAAGTGCGCCACTCGAGCTCTATGATCTTGAGGAGTTATTTGTTAAGCGGGCCAACGAGGCTCACGGATCTAGAGGAGCAACGACCTTAGAAACCCACCTAGGATCACAAAGCTTGAGACACAACGCCCTGAGCCCGCCACCCAAGATTCTTGACCCTGAGGCGCGACACCCTGATTGTGCGACCTATAATCCTAAAGTTTGAGGCGCAGTGCCTTGAGCACAACCCAGTCTCGCATATTGTGCATCATGACGCCTTTACCACGCCTCATTGGCCTAATGAGCTTGAGGCACGACTCCTTGAACACAGCACCCCAAAACCCGATAGCTTGAGGCATGACGACCTGAGCGCGCAAACCACGCTTCACGAGCTTAAGGCGCAATGCCTAGAGCGTGCAAACCAGGATACTAGAGCTTGAGGGACGATTCTTTAAATTCACCGCCTAGGCTACAAGAACTTGAGGCGCGACGACCTAAGGCAATACCCAGTCTCCTACAGCCTGAGGTGCGATTCCGTGAGCATGCCACCACGACACCTGGAGTTTGAGGCCCAAAGCTCTATGTGTACAACCCAGGCTCCTTGAGCTTGAGGCGCAGCGCCTTGAGTGCAACCCATGATCTGGATCTTGAGTCTCAATGCCCTAAGTGACACCTAGGCTTGCATAGACTGAGGCGCGACTCCCTTAGTGCGCCACCCTAGCTCCTAGAGCTTGAGGCATGACATACTTAGGGTGACACCCGCTCATATCTGATGACGATATCATCGCCGAGAATAGCATAGTGTGTAAAAGGAACTCCTGGATAATCTTGGGCTTTTATGAACCAAATCACCAAATTGTGAGTTAATGCGAAAGCATGCCAAGCTCTGTAAAGTCCCAATGAGTTTCCTCTTAAAAACGAACTCTACCTCAAGGGTGAATGTAATTCAGCTCGCCCTAAAGGGAGAGGAAGCCGACGACGAGAATTTCGAATCCTCAGAAAATAGTAGTATGTATACTTTAAAAATAGTCTTTCCAACAAGCAAATCAATGTTCGGCAGCGGAAAATAATCTTTGGGAACATGCTTTATTGAGAAAAATAGACGCATAGGCGAAAACGTCCATCCCTCTTGAGCATGGGGACGATGTTCAAAATACAATCAGAATAATCTACTGCCATTATGAAATCAGTATAATAGTAACAAGACATCTTATGAGACGATGACGTAGAAAAGAATCAACCTCTTCCCATTGAGGTTTTGACGTATTGCAGAATCCAAAAAACAGCTTCTAACATAGATGATCTTGACTTGTCCATATAAAAATCGGTTGATCAGTCTCTCCTTTGTTGTAAGTATAAGTTATGTTTGAGCGATAATTAGTCAGGTAGAAAAGAGTCCCAACAAGTCTCCTTGCAAGTAGCTCTCTTGCATCTAAGGCTAATTTTATATAATATTCTTGTTTGCATGCTGAAAGACCAGTTTTTGACAATAAATCCAACTGGGTTCCAAAACTCTTTGTGACCTCATGACTTTATTCTATAGAAGAGACTTTGACTCTCCTATATCTTTCATATAAAACTGGGTTCTTAATCATCTTTTAAGATCATTTATCGAATCTAACTCATTACTGGAGAAAGCAATGTCATCCACGCAAAAGAAGGACAATGCCTAATGTCAACGTCCGTATAAACATTAAATGATCCAATTTACTTATTTGAAAACCGGCTCCTTCCTCTACTTCTTTTCGGTTCTTATACATGCTGTTGTCACCTTTCAAACCAAGCTCTTGAGTGCGCGACACCTTGAGTGCGTCACCCAGGCTCCCGAAGACTGAGGTGCGACACGCAAAGCGTGCCACCTAGGCTCCTTGAGCTTGAGGCACTGCCCCTTCAGCGCCACACAGGCTCCCGAAGCCAGTGGCACGATGCCCTAAGCGTGCCAATCGGGCTCAAAGAGCTTGAGGTGCAGAGCCCTAAGTGCGCCACGCGAGCTCTTGGAGCTTGAGGCGTGATTTCTTGACCATGACAACCAGGCTCATGGAGCTAGAGCAGCGACGCTCAGAGCGCACAACCTAGGATCACAGAGCTTGAGACACAATGCCCTGAGCCTGCCACCTAGGGTCGTTGACCCTGAGGCGCGGTGCCCTGAGCGTGCGACCTATGATTCTAAAGCTTGAGGCGCAGCGCCTTGAGCACCATCCAGGCTCGCGTATCCTGCATAATGACGCCCTAAGCATGCCATTTTAACTCACAAAGGTTTAGGCATGACTCAATGAATGCGCCACCCAAGCACACTGGAGATTAAGGCGCGATGCTTTAAGCACGCCAACCTGGATTCACATCTTGAGGTGCGACGCCCTGAGCGCCCAAACATGGCTCCCATAGCTTGAGAGACGATTCCCTAAATGCATCGCCTAGTATACAACAAATTTTGGTGTGACTCCCTAAGGCAACTACACATTATCTAGAGCCTAAGGCGCGATGCCCTGAGAACGCCACCAAGGAACCCAAAGCTTGAGTCACGAAGATCTGAGTGTACCACCCAGGATCCTTGAGCTACAGGAGCAGCGCCTTGAGCGCAACCCCTGGTCCTGGAGATTGAGGCTCGACACCCTTAGCGCGCCACCATGGCTCCTAGAGCCTGAGGAGTTGCACCCTATGGGTGAAACTCGGAGCATGACACACGAATCCCTGGAAGCCCCACCCTGGCTATTAGAGCTAGAGGCACAGCACCTTGCGTGACTCCCAAACCCCAAGAACATGAGAAGCAACGCATTGAGCGCTCCAACCTTCCTCTTGGAGCTTGAGGCACGATTCCTTGAACGTGCAAACAAGGCTCCTAGATTTTGAGGCACGACGCCCTAAGATGTCACCTAGGCTATAAGATCTTGAGGAATGATTCCCTTAATGCCCCTGCCCCCCAAGAGTGTGCAAACCAGGCACTAGGAGATTGAGACACGATTACCTAAGTGCGCTACCAAAGGTAATGGGGCTTGAGTCATGACGCCCTCATTGCATCACCCACGCTCCCATATCTTGAGATGCAACCCCTGGTGCTCCACCTAGGCTCCTGAATCTTGAGGTGCGATTCCCTAAGTGCGCCACCCAGGCTATTGGGGCTTGAGGCACGACGCCCTTAGTGTGTTACCCATGCTACCGGAGTGTCCCTTTGAGAAATTTAACTAGTCTCCCGAAGCTTGAGGCACAATACCCTAAGAGTGTTGCCCAGGCTATAAGATCTTGAGGTGCGACACCCTGAGCGCACTACCCCAGCCCCACGAGCCTGAGATGCAACGTCGTATGTGCTTTACCCTGGTACACGAAGCCTGAGGCACGACGCTTTGAGCGTGACACCCAGGCTTATTGAGCTTTAGGAACAAAACCTTGAGCGCCACCTAGGCTCCTAGATCTTGAGGCGCGAACCGTTGAGCGCGTCACCCAGGCTCCAAGAGGCTGAGGCGCGACACGTTGAACGTTCCACCTAAGCTCCTTGAGCTTGAGGTGCAGCGCCTTGAGCGCCACACAGGCTACCGAAGCGTGAGGCATGATGCCGTAAGTGTGTCAACCTGGCTCAAAGAGATTGAGGTGCGACGCCCTAGGTGTGCCACCCGAGCTCCGAGAGCTTGAGGCGTGATTTCTTGAGCGTGCGAGCCAGGCTCCCATAGCTGGAGGCATGATGCCCATGCTACAAGATCTTGATAAATGATGCCCTTAGCGCCCCATCCCCTTTGAGCTTGAGGCGCGACGCTCTGAGCGTGTAACATAGGCACCTACTCGTATCTTGAGTCACGACGTCCTATATGCGCCACCAAAAGGTAATGGGGCTTGAGTCACAGCACATTGAGAACTCCACCCATGGTCCCAAAACTTGGAGTGCAATGCCTGAGCGCTCTACCCAATCTCCAGGATCTTGAGGCGCAATGCCATAATTGCGCCACACAGGCTCAACCTAGGCTCCTGGATCTTGAGGAGCGATTCGCTAAGTGCGCCATGAGTGTATTGGAGCTTGAGGAACGACGCCCTGAGTCTTTCAACCAGGCTACCTGAGTGACCCTTTGAGTGCTAAAACTAGGATCCCAGATCTAAAGGAATGAAACCCTAAGAGCACTGCCCAAGCTACAAGATCTTGAGGGGCGACGCCCTGAGCGCACTACCCTAGATCCACAAGCATGAAATGAAATATCGAGAGCGCTTTACCTTTGCACCCAAAGCCTGATGTACAACATTTTGAGCGTGCAACCCAGGCTCCTTGAGCTTTAGGCATAGCGCCTTGAGCACCACCTAAGCTCCTGGAGCTTGAGGCACAACCCCTTGAGCGCGTCACCCAGGCTACCGGAGCCCTAAGTGCGCCACCCGAGCTCTATGATCTTGAGGAGTTATTTCTTGAGCGGGCCAACCAGGCTCACGGATCTGGAGGAGCAACGACCAGAGAAACCCACCCAGGTTCACGGAGCTTGAGACACAATGCCCTGAGCCCGCCACCCAAGGTTCTTGAGCCTGAGGCGCGACGCCCTGAGTGTGCGACCTATGATCCTAAAGCTTGAGGCGCAGCGCCTTGAGCACCACCCAGTCTCGCGTATCCTGCATCATGATGCCTTTAGCACGCCACATTGGCCCACAGAGCTTGAGGCATGACTCCTTGAACGCACCACCCCAAAACCCTGTAGCTTGAGGCACGACGACCTGAGCGCGCAAACCAGGCTTCTAGAGCTTAAGGCGCAATTCCTAGAGCGTGAAAACCAGGATACGAGAGCTTGAGGGACGATTCTCAAAATTCACCGCCTAGGCTACAAGAACTTGAGGGGCGACGGCCTGAGAAAGTACCCAGTCTCCTAGAGCCTGAGGCGCGATGCCGTGAGCATGCCACCATGACACTTGGAGTTTGAGGCCCGAAGCTCTATGTGTACAACCCAGGCTCCTTGAACTTGAGGCGTAGCGCCTTGAGCGCAACCCATGATCTGGAGCTTGAGTCTCAACACCCTGAACAACACCTAGGCTTGCATAGACTGAGGCGGGACTCCCTTAGCGCACTAACCTAGCTCCCATATCTTGAGGCATGACATCCTTAGGGTGCCACCCGCTTATCTCCGATGACGATATCATCGCCGAGAATAATGTAGTGTGTAAAAGGAACTCCTGGATAATCTTGGGCTTCTATGAACCAAATAACCAAATGGTGAGTTAATGCGAAAGAAGGCCAAGCTCTGTAAAGTCCCAATGGGTTTCCTATTAAAAAACGAACTCTACCTCAAGGGTGGATGTAATTCAGCTCATCTTAAAGGGAGAGGAAGCCGACGACGAGAATTTTGAATCCTCAGAAAACAGTAGTAGGTATACTTTAAAAATAGTCTTTCACACAAGCAAATCAATGTTCGGCAGCGGAAAATAATCTTTGGGAACATGCTTTATTGAGAAAAATAGATGCATACGCGAACACGTCCATCCATCTTGAGCATGGGGACGATGTTCAAAATACAATCAGAATAATCTACTGCCATTATGAAATCAGTATAATAGTAACAAGACATCTGAAGAGAGGATGACGTAGACAAGAATCAACCTCTTCCCATTGAGGTTTTGACATATTGCAGAATCCAAAAAATAGCTTCTAACATAGATGATCTTGACTTGTCCATATAAAAATCGGTTGATCAGTCTCTCCTTTGTTGTAAGTATAAGACATGTCTAGGCGATAATTAGTAAGGTAGAAAAAGTCCCAACAAGTCTCCTTTCAAGTAGCTCTCCTACATCTGAGGCTAATTTTATATCATATTCTGGTTTGCATGAAGAAAGACCAGCTTTTGACAATAAATCCAATGAATACTTGTACTAGGTTCTAAAGATCTTTGTGACCTCATGACTTTAATCTCTAGAAGAGACTTTGAGTCTCCAATATCTCATATTAAACTGGGTTCTTAATCTTCTTTAAAGATCATTTATCGAATCTAACTCATAACTAGAGAAAGCAATGTCATCCACGCAAAAGAAGGACAATGCCTAATGTCGACCTCCTTGTAAACATTAATGATCCAATTTACTTATTTGAAAATCGGCTCCTTCCTCTACTTTTTTAGTTTCTTATACATGCTGTTGTCACCTTTCAAACCAAGCTCTTGAGTGCGCGACACCTTGAGTGCGTCACCCAGGCTCCCAAAGACTGAGGTACGACATGCAAAGCGTGCCACCTAGGCTCCTTGGGCTTGAGGAACTGCCCATTCAGTGCCACACAGGCTCTCAATGCCAGTGGCACGATGCCCTAAGCGTGCCAATCGGGCTCAAAGAGATTGAGGTGCAAAGCCCTAAGTGCGCCTCGCGAGCACTTGGAGCTTGAGGCGTGATTTCATGACCATGAAAACCAGGCTCATGGAGATAGAGCAGCGACGCTCAGAGTGCACAACCTAGGATCACAGAGCTTGAGACACAATGCCCTGAGCCTACCACCTAGGGTCATTGACCCTCAGGCGCGGTGCCCTGAGCGTGCGACCTATGATTTTAAAGCTTGAGCCACAGCGCCTTGAGCACCATCCAGGCTCACGTATACTGCATAATGACGCCCTAAGCATGCCATTTTAACTCACAAAGCTTTAGGCATGACTCCATGAACGCGCCACCCCAGCCCACTGGAGATTGAGGCGCGATGCCTTAAGCACGCCAACCTGGATTCGGATCTTGAGGTGCGATGCCCTGAGTGCCCAAACATGGCTCCCAGAGCTTGAGAGACGATTCCCTAAATGCACCGCCCAGTATACAAGAACTTCTGGCGTGACACCCTAAGGCAACTACCCAGTATCTAGAGCCTAAGGCGCGATGCCCTGAGAACGCCACCAAGGAACCCAAAGCTTGAGGCACGAAGATCTGAGTGTACCACCCAGGATCCTTGAGCTACAGGAGCAGCGCCTTGAGCGCAACCCCTGGTCCTGGAGATTGAGGCTCAACACCCTTAGCGCGCCACCATGGCTCCTAGAGCCTGAGGAGTTGCACCCTATGGGTGAAACTCAGAACATGACGCACGAATCCGTGGAAGCCCCACCCTGGCTATTAGAGCTAGTGGCACAGCACCTTGCGTGACTCCAAAACCAAAAGAACATGAGAAGCAACGCATTGAGCGCTCCAACCTTCCTCTTGGATCTTGAGGCATGATTCCTTGAACGTGCAAACAAGGCTCCTAGATTTTGATGCACGACGGCCTAAGATGTAACCTAGGCTAAAGGATCTTGAGGAATGATTCCCTTAATGCCCCTACCCCCTGAGCTTGAGGTGTGACGCTATAATCGTGCCACCTACGGACCCAGAACTTGACGCCTGACGCCTTGAGGATAATTGCCCTGAGTGTGCAAACCAGGCACTAGGAGATTGAGGCACGATTACCTAAGTGCGCTACCAAAGGTAATGGGGCTTGAGTCACGACGCCCTTAGTGCACCACCCACGCTCCCATAGCTTGAGATGCAACGCCTGAGTGCTCCACCCAGGCTCCCGAATCTTGAGGCGCGATTCCCTAAGTGCGCCACCCAGGCTATTGGAGCTTGAGGCACGACGCCCTGAGTGTGTTACCCATGCTACCGGAGTGTCCCTTTGAGCACTCTAACTAGTCTCCCGAAGCTTGAGGCACAATACCCTAAGAGTGTCGCCCAGGCTATAAGATCTTGAGGTGCGACACCCTGAGCGCACTACCCCGGCCCCACGAGCCTGAGATGCAACGTCTTATGTGCTTTACCCTGGTACACGAAGCTTGAGGCATGACGCTTTGAGCGTGAAACCCAGGCTTATTGAGCTTTAGGAATAAAACCTTGAGCGCCACCTAGGCTCCTAAACTTTAAGGCGTGAACCGTTGAGTGCGTCACCCAGGCTCCAAAAGGGGTGAGGCGCGACACATTGAATGTTCCACCTAAGATCCTTGAGCTTGAGGTGCAGCGCCTTGAGCGCCACACTGGCTATCGAAGCGTGAGGCATGATGCCGTAAGTGTGTCAACCTGGCTCCAAGAGATTGAGGTGTGCCACCCTAGGTGTGCCACCCGAGCTCCGAGAGCTTGAGGCATGATTTCTTGAGCGTGCGAGCAAGGATCCTATAGCTGGAGGCATGATGCCCATGCTACAAGATCTTGATAAATGATGCCCTTAGTGCCCCATCCCCTTTGAGCTTGAGGCGCGACGCTCTGAGCGTGTAACATAGGCACCCACCCGTATCTTGACGCGCGACGCCTTGAGCAAATTAACCATGTTACAGGAGATTGAGAAGCGTTGCCTGAGTGCGCAAACCAGGCACCATGATATTGACGCATGAAAAGGTAATGGGGATTGAGTCACGGCGCATTGAGAACGCCACCCATGGTCCCAAAACTTGAGGCGCAATGCCTGAGCGCTCTACCCAATCTCCAGGATCTTGAGGCGCGATGCCATAATTGCGCCACACAGGCTATTGGATCTTGAGGCACGACACCCTGAGTGTTCCACCCAGGCTACCGGAGTGACCCTTTGAGTGCTCAAACTATGATGCTGGAGTTTGAGGCACGATACCCTAAGAGCGTCGCCAAGGCTACAAGATCTTGAGGTACGACGCCCTGAGCGCACTACCCTGGATCGACGATCCTGACGTGCAACGCCGTGAGCGCGTAAACCTGGTACCCAAAGCCTGAGGTACGATGCTTTGAGTGTTCCACCCAGGCTATTTGACCTGTAAGCACAACGCCTTGAGCGCCACCTAGGCTCTTGGAGCTTGAGGCGCGACACCTTCAGCGCGTCACCCAGGCTCCTGGAGCTTGATGCGCGACACGTTGAGTGTGCCACCTAAGCTCCTAGAGCTTGAGGCGCAGCACCTTGAGCACCACTCTGTCTCCCAGAGCCAAAGGCACGACGCCATAAGCGTGCCAATAAGGCTCAAATAGCTTGAGGTGCGAAGCCCTAAGTGCTCTACCCGAGCTCTTGGAGCTCGAGGCGTGATTTTTTGAGCGCGTAAACCAGGTTCACGGAGTTGGAGCATCGACGCCCTGAGCGCACCACCCAGGTTCACGGAGCTTGAGATACAACGTCCTGAGCCCGCCACCCAAGGTCCTAGAGCCTGAGGCGTGGCGGCCTTAGCATGCGACCTATGATCCTAAAGTTTGAGGCGCAGCACCTTGTGCACCACCTAGGCTCGCATATCCTGCATCATGACGCCCCGAGCACGCCAACTTGTCTCACAGAGCTTGAGGCATGACTCCTTGAACGCGCCACACCAGCCCCCTCAAAGCTTGAGGCGCGATGCCTTGAGCATGCCAACCTGGCTTCCTGAGCTTGAGGCGTGACGCCGTGAGCACGCAAACCATGCTCCCAGAGCTTGAGGGATGATTCTCTTAATGGGCCGCCCAAGCTACAAGAACTTGAGGCGCGATGCCCTGAGGCACTACCTAGTCTCCTAGAGCCTGAAGCGCGATGCCATTAGCACGCCACCAAGGCACCCATAGATTGAGGCACGAAGTTGTGAGTGTACAACCCAGGCTCCTTGAGCTTGAGGAACAGCGCCTTGAGCACAACCCATGATCCTGGAGCTTGAGACTCGACTCCCTGAGCGCCACCTAGACATGCATAGACTAAGGCGCGACTCCCTTAGCGTGCCACCCTGGCTCCCGGAGCCTGAGGCACGACACCCTAAGGGTGCCACTTGGAGCCTGAGGCATGACTCCCTGAATGCGCCACCCAGGTTATTTGAGTTTGAGGCGCAGCACCTCGCGCGCCTCCCAAACCCCAAGAACTTAAGGAGCGACACCTTGAGCACTCCAACCTACCTCCTGGAGATTGAGGCGCGATGCCTTGAGCGTGCAAACCAGGCTCCTAGAGCTTGAGGCACGACGCCTCAAGCGCACTACCTAGGCTACAAGATCTTGAGGAATAATGCCCTTAGCGCCCAAGGCCCCCTGTGCCTGAGGCGCGACGCTCTAAGCGTGCCACATAGGCACCAAGAGCTTGACGTGCGATGCCTTGTGCAAACAAACCAGGCTACAGGAGATTGAGGAGTGTTGCTCTGAGTGTGCGAACCAGGCACCAGGAGATTGAGGCACGATGCCCGAAGTGTGCCACCAAGGTTAATGGGACTTGAGTCACGATGTCCTTAGCACGCCACCCACGCTCCCACAGCTTGAGACGCGACGGTTGAGCGCTCAGGCTCCCGGATCATTAGGGGCGATGCCCTAAGTGCGCCACTCATGCTATTGGAGCTTGAGCCACGACGCCCTGAGTGTGCCACCCTGGCGACCGGAGTGGCCCTTATAACGCTCCAACAAGGCTCCCGGAGTTTGAAGCATTATACTCTAAAAGAGCCTCCCAGGCTACAAGATCTTGAGGCGCGACACCCTTACTGTACTACCTTGTATACACGAGCCTGAGGTGCAACGTCGTGAGTGCTTTACCCAGGCACCAAAAGCCTGAGGCACGATTCTTTGAGAGTTCCACCCAGGTCCCTTGAGCTATAGGAACAGCACCTTGAGCGCCACATAGGCTTCACGATCTTGAGGCGCGACGCCTTGAGAGCATCACCCAGGCTCCTGGGGCCTGAGGCGCAAAACGTTAAGCGTGCAACCTAGAATCCTTAAGCTTGAGACGCAGCACCTTGAGCGCCACCAAGGATCTCGGAGCCTGAGGCATGACGCCCTAAGTGTGCCAACCGGTCTCAAAGGGCTTGAGGTGTGACGCACTAGGTATGCCACCCGAGCTCCTAGAACTTGAGGCGTGATTTCTTGAGCGTGCAAGCCAGGTCCCAGAGCTTGAGGTACGACGCCCTAAGTTCGCCTCCCTGGCTACAAGATCATGAGGAATGATGACCTTAGCAACCCAGCCCCCCTGAACCTTAGGTGCGACGCTCAAAGCAAGCCATCTAGGCACCGAGAGCTTGACGCACAATACCTTACGTAATCCAACCAGGCTACAAGATATTGAGGAGTGTTTCGCTGAGTGCGCGAATGAGGCACCAAGAGCTTGAGTCATGATGCCCTATGTGCGCAACCAAGGGTAATGGGTCTTGAGTTATGAATCCATGAGGGCACCACCTATGCTCCCAAAGATTGTAGCACGATGCCTGAGCGCTCCACCCAGTCTCCCGGATCTTGAGGCACGATGCCCTAACTGCGCCACCTAGGCAAATGGATCTATAGGCACAACACCCTGAGTGTGCCACCCAGGCTACCACAGTGACCCTTTGAGCGCTACAATTAGGCTCCCAGAGGTTGAGGAACGATACCCTAAGAGTGTCGCCTAGGTTACAAGATCTTAAGGCGCGACGCCCTGAGCGCACTACCATGGCATCACAAGCCTGAGGTGCAACGCCGTGGGAGCGTCACTTTGTTACCTGAAGCCTGAGGCAGAACTCTTTGAGATTGCCGTCCAAGCTATTTGATCTTCAGGCACCGCGCCTTGAGCGCCACCTAGGCTCTAGGAGCTATAGGCGCGAGGCCTTGAGCGCGTCACCAGGGCTCCCAAAGCTTGATGCGCGACACGCTGAGCGTGCCACATAAGTTCCTTGTGCTTGAGGTGCAGCACCTTGAGCGCCACCCAGGCTCCCGGAGCCTGAGGCACGACGCACTAACCGTGCCAATAAGTCTCAAAGACCTTGATGTGCGACGCCCTAAGCGGTCCACCCATGCTACAAGATCTTGAAGAATGATGTCTTTAGGGCCCCAGCCCCCATGAGCTTGAGGTGCAACGCCCTAAGCATCCCACCTAGTCACCCGGAGCTTGACACCCGATGCCTTGAGCGAAACAACGAGGCTGCAGGAGCTTGAGGAGCATTTCCCTGAGTTCGTAAACCGGTCACCAGGAGATTGAGGTACGACTCCCTAAGTGCGCCACCAACGATAATGGGGCTTGATTCATGATGCCATGAGCGTGCAACCCACACAATAATAGCTTAAGGCACGACGCCTGAGCTCTTGGAGCTTGAGGCATTTTTCTTTAGCGGGCTAACATCGTTCACGGAGATAGATGACTGATGCCCAGATAACCCCACTGAAGGTCACAAAGCTTGAGATATAATGCCCTGAGCCCGCCACCCAGGGTTCTAGATCCTGAGGTGCGGTGCCCTGAGTGTGCGACCTATGATCCTAAAGCTTGAGGCGTAGCACCTTGAGCACAACCCAGTCTCACGTATCCTGCATCATGACACGCTAAGCATGCCACATTGTCTCACGAAGCTTGACGCTCGACTTCTTGAACACTCCACCCCATCACAATAGAGCTTCAGGTGTGACGCTCTGAGTGCGCAAACCAGGATCCCAGAGCTTGAGGGTCGATGCCTAAATGCGCCGCCTATTCTACAAGAACTTGAGGCACGACGCCTAGAGGCACTACCTAGTCTCCTAGAGACTCAGGGGCGATGCCTTGAGCACGTCACCAAGGCACCAGAAGCTTGAGGAAAGAAGCTCTAAGTGTACTACCCAGGCTCCTTGAGCTCGAGGTCCACCGCCTTGAGCGCAACCCATGATCCTGGAGCTTGAGGATCGACGCCCTGAGCGCCACCCAGGCTTTCATAGCGTGAGGCGCTACTCCCTGAGCGTGCCACCCTAGCTACCAAAGACTGAGGCACGACACCCTAAAGGTGCCAATCGGGCTCATGGGGCTTGAGGTGCGATGACTTGATCTACCCCAAACCCCACGTTACATAAGGCGCAAAGTCTTCAGTGCGCTACCCAGAAAACTAGAGCTTGAGGCACGACGCCTTCAGCTTGGAAACGAAATCTGCCGAAGCTTGAGGAGCGACGATCAAAGTGCGTCAACAAGGTTCTAAGAGATAGAGACGTGATCCCTTAAGCGCGCCACTAGGCTACTACATCTTGAGGCACCATGCCCTTAATGTGCCACCTAGGGTCCCCAACCCTGAGGCGTGACGCTCTGTGCGTACTGTATAGTCTGCTTGAGCTTGAAGCGCAGCGCCCTGGGTTCCACCCAGCGTCTTGAAGCTTTAAACGTGACATCTTTAGCGGGCCAACTAGGCTCCTTGAGCTTGAGGGATTATGCCTTGAAAGCGTCACCCAGGCTATTAGATCATGTTGCACAATTCCTTAAGGTCTCCACCAAGTCTCTCGGAGCTTGAGGCGCGATGCCCTGTTTGCGCAACCAAGCTCAAGAAGCATGAGGCGCAACGCACGGAGTGCGCCACCCACCCCCCTTAATCTTGAGGTGTGACGACCTGAGAGCACCACCCTGCCCCTTGGAGCTTTCAGCGCACTCCTTGACCATGCCACGCTGGATGATTGAGCTAGAGGCGCGATGCCCTAGACGCGCCACCTGGATCCTCAGAACCTGAGGCACGATGCCCTAAGCGCTCCACCCCGTCCCCCTCAGCTTGAGGCATGATCCCTGAGCATGCAACCCACGCCCTCGGAGATTGAGGAATTACGCCCTGAACACACCACTTAGTCTACTGGAGGATTAGGCCCGACTCCCTGAGCATGCAACCCATTCTCCTTGACCTTGAGGTGCGATGCCATGAGAGCGCCACCCGATCCCCCGGATCCGGAGGAGCGACACCCTATGTGCACCACCCATGCCCGTGGAGCTTGCGGTGCGACGCCCTGAGCGCACCTCCCAAGCTACACGAGCTTGAGGCATAATGCCCTGACTATTCCATATAGGCTCCAGAAGCGTGAGAAGAAATGCTCTGAGCGCACCACCTAGATTCCCAGATCTTGAGTTACGACTCAATGAAAGCGCCACACAAGATCTTGGATCTTAAGGCTCAGCGCCTTGCGTGCCGCCCACACCTCGCCTTTAGCGCTCCAGCCTGCCTCCTGGAGCTTGAGGAGCGATTCTTTGAGCGCGCAAACCAGGCTCCCAGATCTTGACACACGACGCCCTAAGCGTGCCAATTGGGCTCAAAGAGCTTTAGGTGCGAAGCCCTAAGTGCGCCAACCGAGCTCCTGGAGCTTGAGGCGTGATTTCTTGAGCGGGACTACCAGGCTCACGGAATCGTAGGAGCAACGCCTAGAGCGAACTACCCAGTTTCACGGAGATTGAGACACAACGCCCTGAGCCCGCTACCTAGTGTCCTTGAGCCTGAGGAGCGGCGTCCTGAGCGTGCGACCTATGATCCTAAAGCTTGAGGCACAACAACTTTAGCACCACCCACGATCGCGTATCCTGCATCATAACGCCCTGAGCATGCCACATTTTCTGTTGGATCTTGAGGCACGACTCTTTGAGCGCAAAACATGATCTTGGAGCATTAGGATCGACGCCTTAAGCGCCACCAAGGCTTGCATAGCCTGAGAATAGACTCTCTATGCTTGCCACCCTAGCTTTTGAAGCCTAGGTACGACTCCTTGAAAGCGCCACCCTGACCCCTGAGCTTGAGGCGTGATGCCCCAGGCTGACGGAGCCTGAGGCACGATACCCTAAGCGTGCCAACCGGGTTCAACGATCTTGAGGTGCGATGCCCTAAGTGCACTACCCCAGCTCCTGGAGCTTAAGGCGTGGTTTCTTGGGCGGGCCAAGCAAGGTAACGGAACTAGGGGAGAGACGCCAAGAATGCACCACCCAGGTTCACGGAGCATGAGACACAACGCCCTGAGCCCGCCACCCAAGGTACAGGAGCCTCAGGTGCGGCTCCCAAAGCATGCAACCTATGATCCTAAAACATGAGCCGCAGTGCCTTGAGCACCTCCCATTCTCGCGTATCCCGCATAATGACGCCCTGAGCACGACAACCTGGCTCACGTAGCTTGAGACGCGACCCCCTGAGACCGAAAAATAAGCTTAAAGAGCTTGAGGGACGATTCCCTTAATGTGTTGCCCAGGCTACAAGATCATTAGGAGCGATGCCTTAATGAACTATCCAGTCTCCTAGAGCCAAAGGCGCGATGCCCTGAGCACGCTACCAAGGAATCAAAAACATCAGGCATGAAGCTTTAAGTTTACCACCCAAGCTCCTTGAGCTTGACGCGCAACACCTTGAGCGCAACACATGATCTTGGAGCTTAAGGCTCGACGCCCTGATCTCCAACTAGGCTTGCATAGCCTTAGGCGCGACTCCCTTAGAACCCCACCCTGGCTCGCAGAGCTTGAGGCACGCCTCCTTGAAAGATACACCCAAGATATTCGATCTTGAAGCGCAGCTCCTTGGGCACCACCCAAACCTCGAGAACTTAAGGAGCAACGACTTAAGCGCTCCAACTTACCTCTTGAAGCTTGAGGCACGATGCCTTGAGCACGCAATCCAGGATACAAAGTCTTGACGCACGACGCCCTATTCGCGCCACCCAGGCTACAAGATCTTGAGGAATGATGCCCTTAGAGCCCTAGCCCCCCTAAGCTTGAGGTGCAACGCCCTAAGTGTCCCAGCTAGTAACCCGGAGCTTGACACCCGACGCCTTGAGCGAAACAACGAGGCTACATGAGCTTGAGGAGCGTTTCACTGAGTTCGTAAACTGGGCACCAGGAGATTGAGGTACGACTCCCTAAGTGCACTACCAACGGTAATGAGGCTTTATTCACGATGCCCTAAGGGCGCAACCCACACTCCAGTAGCTTGAGGCGCGACGCCTGAGCTCTCCACCCAGGCTCCCGGATCATGAGCACCAATGCCCTAAGTGCGCCATCAGGCTATTGGAGCTTGAGGTAAGACGCCCTTAGTGATTCACCTAAGATACAAGAGTGACCCTTTGAGCGCTCCAATTAGGATATCGGAGATTAAGACACGATACCCTAAGAGCACCACCCATGCTACAAGATCTTGAGGCGTGACGCCTTGAGTATACTACCCTGGCTCCACGAGCCTGAGGTGAAAGTCGTGAGCGCTTTACCTTGGCAACCACAGATTGAGGCACGACGCTTTGAGAGTGCCAATCAGGCCTGTTGAGATTTAGGCGTAGCGCCTTAAGCGCCACCTAGGCTCTTAGAGCCTGAGGTGCGATGCCTTGAGCGCGTCACCCAACCTCCCAGATCCTGAGCTGCGACATGCTGAGCGTGCTAACATGGCTCAAAGAGCTTGAAGTGTGACGCCCTAAATGAGCCACCCGAGCTCTTGTAGCTTTAGGAATTTTTATTGAGCGGTCTAACATGGCTCACGGAGATAGATGAGTGATGCCTAGAGAACCACACCGAAGGTCACGGAGCTTGAGATACAACGCCCTGAGCCCGCCACCCAGGGTTCTAGATACTGAGGTGCGGCTCCCTGAGTGTGCGACCTATGATCCTAAAGCTTGAGGCGCAGCGCCTTGAGCACCACCCAGTCTCACGTATCCTGCATCATGACACGCTGAGCACGCCACATTGTCTCACGAAGCTTGACGCTCGACTTCTTGAACGCGCCACCCCATCACACCGGAGCTTCAGGTGTGACGCCCTGAGTGTGCAAACAAGGATCCCAGAGCTTGAGGGACGGTTCCCTAAACGCACCACCAAGGCTACAAGAACATCAGGAGCGACGCCCTGAGGTAAATCGCCTTGTGCGCCACCCAAACCCCTAGAACTTGAGGAGCGACACCTTGAGTGCTCCAACCTACCTCCTGGAGATTGAGGCGCAATGCCTTGAGCGTGTAATCTAGGCTCCCAGAAATTAAGGCACGATGCCCTAAGTGGGCCACCTACACTACAAGATCTTGAGGAATGATTCCCTTATTGCCCCAGCCCCCCTGAGCTTGAGGCGCGATTCTCTGAGCGTGCCACCTAGGCACACAGAGCTGACTCACGATACCTAGAGAGAACTAACAAGGCAATAGAAGATTGAGGAGAGTTGCAGTCAGTGCGTGAACTAGACACCAGGAGCTTGAGGCACGATGCTCTATGTGCGCCACCAAGGGTAATGTGGTTTGAGTCACGACGCCCATAGCGCTACCCAGGCTCCCATAGATTGAGGCGCGATGCTAGAGCGCTCCACCCAGGATCCCGGATCTTGAGGCATGATGCCCTAAGTGCGCCACCCAGGCTATAGGAGCTTGAGGCACGACGCCCTGAGTGTGCCACCCAGGCTACCGGAGTGACCCTTTGAGCGCTCCAACTAGGCGCCCGAAGCTTGACGCATGATACCCTAAGAGTGTCGCCCAGTCTACAAGATCTTGATACACGGCGCCTTTAGCCCACTACCCTGGCTTCACGAGCCTGAGGTGAAGCGCCGTGAGCGCGTTACCCTGGCACCCAAAGCCTCAAGCACGACCCTTTGAGCGTGCCACCCCGACTCCTTGAGCTTTAGGCGCAACGCATTGAGCGCCACCTAGGCGCCTGAATCTTGAGGCTCGACGCCTTGAGAGTGTCACCCAGGCTCCCGGAGCCTGAGGTGCGACACGTTGAGCGTGCCACCTATGCTCCTTGATCATGAGGCGCACTACCTTGAGCGCCACCCAGTCTCCCAGAGCCTGAGCCACGATGCTCTAAGGGTGCAAATCGGGCTCAAAGAGCTTGAGGAGCGTCGCCCCAAGTGCGCCATTCGAGCTCTTGGAGCTTGAGGCATGATTTATTGAGCGAACAACCAGGCTCACGGAGTTGGAGCAGCGATGCCCGGAGCACACCACCCAGGTTCATAGAGCTTGAGACACAACGGTCTCAGCCCGCTTCCTGGGGTCCTGGATCCTTAGGCACGACGCATTCAGTTTGTGACCTATGATACTAAAGCTTGAGTAGAAGCGCCTTGAACAAAACTAGGCTCGCGTAACATGCATCATGACGCCCTGAGCACGCCCGCTTGGATCATGAAGCTTGAGGAATGACTCCATGAACGCGCCACCAAAGCCCCCTGGAGCTTGAGGCGCGATGAGTTGAGCACGCGAACCTTGCTCCCAAAACATGAATCGCAATGCCCTAAGCGGGTAAAAGGCTCCCATAGTTTGAGGGACGATTCCCTAAATATGCTGCCCAGGAAACAAGAACTTTAGGCGCAACAACCTGAGGCACTACCCAGTCTCCTCGATCCTGAGGTGCAACGCCGGTATCGCGTCACCCAGGCATCCGAAGCCTCAGGCACGACGCTTTGACCGTGCCACCTAGACTCCTTAAGCTTTAGGCATGGTACCTTGAGCGCCACCTAGGCTCCCGGAGCTTGAGGCCCAATGCCTTGAGCGCATCGCCCAGGCTCCCGAAGCCTGAAGCGCTACATGTTGAGCGTGCCACCTAGGCTCTTTGAGCATGAGGCGCAACGCCTTGAGCACCACCCAGGCTCCTAGAGCCATAGGCACGATGCACTTATTGTGCAAATCGGACTTAAAGAGCTTGAGGTACGACACCCTAGGTGCTCCAACCGAGCTCCTACAGTTTGAGGCGTGATTTCTTGAGCGTGCAAGCCAGACTCCCAGAGCTTGAGGCACGACGTCCTAAGTGCTCCACCCAGGCTACAAGATCTTGAGGAATGATGACCTTAGTTCCAGCTCCCCTAAGCCTAAGACGCGATGCTCTGATCATGCCACCAAGGATCCAGGATCTTAACGCGCGATGCCTTCAGAAAACCAACCAGCCTACATGAGATAGAGGAGAGTGTCCCTGAGTGCGCAAACCAAGCACCAAGAGCTTGAGGCAGGTTGCCCTATGTGCGTGACCAAGGGTAATAGGGCTTGAGTCATGACGCTCGGAGCGCGCCACCCATGCTCCCATAGCTTGAGGCGCAACGCCTGAGAGCTTAACCTAGGACCCTGGATCTTGAGGAGCGATTCCCTAAGTGCGCTATGAGTCTATTGGAGCTTGAGGAACGATGCCATGAGTGTTTAAACTAGGCTACCTGAGTGACCCTTCGAGCGCTCAAACTAGGATCCCAGATCTTGAGGAATGATACCCTAAGAGCACCGCCCAGGCTACAAGATCTTGAGGAACGATGCCCTGAGCGCACTACCCTAGCTCCACAAGCATAAGATGAAATGTCGAGAGCGCTTTACCTTTGCACCCAAAGCCTGAGGCACAACGTTTTGAGCGTGCAACCCAGGCACCTTTAGCTTTAGCCATAGCGTCTTGAGCACCACCTAAGCTCCTGGAGCATGAGGCACAGCCCCTTGAGTGCGTCACCCAGGCTACCAGAGCCCTAAGTGCGCCACCCGAGCTCTATGATCTTGAGGAGTTATTTCTTAAGCGGGCCAACAAGGCTCACGGATCTGGAGGAGCAACGACCTGAGAAACCCACCTAGGTTCACAAACCTTGAGACACAACGCCCTGAGCCCGCCACCCAAGGTTCTTGAGCCTGAGGCGCGACACCCTGATTGTGCGACCTATGATCCTAAAGTTTGAGGCGCAGTGCCTTGAACACAACCCAGTCTCGCATATTGTGCATCATGACGCCTTTACCACGCCACATTGGCCCAATGAGCTTGAGGCACGACTCCTTGAACACACCACCCCAAAACCCGATAGCTTGAGGCATGACGACCTGAGCGCGCAAACCACGCTTCACGAGCTTAAGGCTCAATGCCTAGAGCGTGCAAACCAGGATACCAGAGCTTGAGGGACAATTCTTTAAATTCACCGCCTAGGCTACAAGAACTTGAGGCGCGACGGCCTGAGGCAGAACCCAGTCTCCTAGAGCCTGAGGTGCGATTCTGTGAGCATGCCACCACGACACCTGGAGTTTGAGGCCCAAAGCTCTATTTGTACAACCCAGGATTCTTGAGCTTGAGGCGCAGCGCCTTGAGTGCAACCCATGATCTGGATCTTGAGTCTCAATGCCCTAAGCGACACCAAGGCTTGCATAGACTGAGGCGCGACTCCCTTAGTGCGCCACCCTAGCTCCCAGAGCTTGAGGCATGACATACTTAGGGTGACACCCGCTCATATCTGATGACGATATCATCGCCGAGAATAGCATAGTGTGTAAAAGGAACTCCTGGATAATCTTGGGCTTCTATGAACCAAATCACCAAATGGTGAGTTAATGCGAAAGCAGGCCAAGCTCTGTAAAGTCCCAATGAGTTTCCTATTAAAAACGAACTCTACCTCAAGGGTGGATGTAATTCAGCTCGACCTACAGGGAGAGGAAGCCGACGACGAGAATTTCGAATCCTCAGAAAATAGTAGTAGGTATACTTTAAAAATAGTCTTTCCCACAAGCAAATCAATGTTCGGCAGCGGAAAATCATCTTTGGGAACATGCTTTATTGAGAAAAATAGACGCATACGCGAACACGTCCATCCCTCTTGAGCATGGGGACGATGTTCAAAATACAATCAGAATAATCTACTTCCATTATGAAATCAGTATAATAGTAACAAGACATTTGATGAGATGATAACGTAGACAAGAATCAACCTCTTCCCATTGAGGTTTTGACGTATTGCAGAATCCAAAATACAGCTTCTAACATAGATGATCTTGACTTGTCCATATAAAAATCGGTTGATTAGTCTCTCCTTTGTTGTAAGTATAAGTTATGTTTGGGCGATAATTAGTCAGGTAGAAAAGAGTCCCAACAAGTCTCCTTGCAAGTAGCTCTCTTGCATCTAAGGCTAATTTTATATCATATTCTTGTTTGCATGCAGAAAGACCAGTTTTTGACAATAAATCCAACTGGGTTCCAAAACTCTTTGTGACCTCATGACTTTAATCTCTAGAAGAGACTTTGAGTCTCCTATATCTTTCATATCAAACTGGGTTCTTAATCTTCTTTTAAGATCATTTATCGAATCTAACTCATTACTAGAGAAAGCAATGTCATCCACGCAAAAGAAGGACAATACCTAATGTCGACCTCCTTATAAACATTAAATGATCCAATTTACTTATTTGAAAACCGGCTCCTTCCTCTACTTCTTTTCGGTTCTTATACATGTTGTTGTCACCTTTCAAACCAAGCTCTTGAGTGCGCGACACCTTGAGTGCGTCACCCAGGCTCCCGAAGACTGAGGTGCGACACGCAAAGCGTGCCACCTAGGCTCCTTGAGATTGAGGCACTTCCCCTTCATCGCCACATAGGCTCTCGAAGCCAGTGGAACGATGCCCTAGGCGTGCCATTCGGGCTCAAAGAGCTTGAGGTGCAGAGCCCTAAGTGCGCCATGCGAGCTCTTGGAGCTTGAGGTGTGATTTCATGACCATGACAATCAGGCTCATGGAGCTAGAGCAACGACGCTCAGAGTGCACAACCTAGGATCACAGAGCTTGAGACACAATGCCCTGAGCCTGCCACCTAGGGTCGTTGACCCTGAGGTGCGGTGCCATGAGCATGACCCTATGATTCTAAAGCTTGAGGCGTAGTGCCTTGAGCACCATTTGGGCACGCGCATCCTGCATTATGACGCCCTAAGCATGCCATTTTAACTCACAAAGCTTTAGGCATGACTCCATGAACGCGCCACCCCAGCACACTGGAGATTAAGGCGCGATACTTTAAGCACGCCAACCTGGATTCACATCTTGAGGTGCGACGCCTTGAGCGCCCAAACATGGCTCCCAGAGCTTGAGAGACGATTCCCTAAATGCATCGCCTAGTATACAACAAATTCTGGCGTGACTCCCTAAGGCAACTACACATTATCTAGAGCCTAAGGCGCGATGCCCTGAGAACGCCACCAAGGAACCCAAAGCTTGAGTCACGAAGATCTGAGTGTACAACCCAGGATCCTTGAGCTACAGGAGCAGCGCCTTGAGCGCAACCCCTGGTCCTGGAGATTGAGGCTCAACACCCTTAGCGCGCCACCATGGCTCCTAGAACCTAAGGAGTTGCACCCTGGATATTAGAGCATGACAGCACCTTGTTGCGCTCGGAGCATGACACACGAATCCCTGGAAGCCCCACCCTGGATATTAGAGCTAGAGGCACAACACCTTGCGTGACTCCCAAACCCCTAGAACATGAGAAGCAACGCATTGAGCGCTCCAACCTTCCTCTTGGAGCTTGAGGCACGATTCCTTGAACGTGCAAACAAGGCTCCTAGATTTTAAGGCACGACGCCCTAAGATATCAGCTAGGCTATAAGATCTTGAGGAATGATTCACTTAATGCCCCTGCCCCCCAAGAGTGTGCAAACCAGGAACAAGGAGATTGAGGCACGATTACCTAAGTGCGCTACCAAAGGTAATGGGGCTTGAGTCATGACGCCCTTATTGCATCACCCATGCTCCCATAGCTTGAGATGCAACCCCTGAGTGCTCCACCTAGGCTCCCGAATCTTTAGGTGCGATTCCCTAAGTGCGCCACCCAGGCTATTGGAGCTTGAGGCACGACACCCTTAGTGTGTTACCCATGCTACCGGAGTGTCCCTTTGAGAAATTTAACTAGTCTCCCGAAGCTTGAGGCACAATACCCTAAGAGTGTTGCCCAGGCTATATGATCTTGAGGTGCGACACCCTGAGCGCACTACCCCAGCCCTACGAGCCTGAGATGCAACGTCTGATGTGCTTTACCCTGGTATACGAAGCCTGAGGCACGACGCATTGAGCGTGACACCCAGGCTTATTGAGCTTTAGGAACAAAAACTTGAGCGCCACCTAGGCTCCTAGAACTTGAGGCGCGAACCGTTGAGCGAGTCACCCAGGATCGAAGAGGATGAGGCGCGACAGGTTGAACGTTCCACCTAAGATCCTTGAGCTTGAGGTGCAGCGCCTTGAGTGCCACACAGGCTACCAAAGCGTGAGGCATGATGCCTTAAGTGTGTCAACCTAGCTCAAAGAGATTGAGGTGCGCCGCCCTAGGTGTTCCACCAGAGCTCCGAGAGCTTGAGGCGTGATTTCTTGAGCGTGCGAGCCAGGCTCCCATAGCTGGAGGCATGATGCCCATGCTAAAAGATCTTGATAAATGATGCCCTTAGTGCCCCATCAACTTTGAGCTTAAGGCGCGACGCTCTGAGCGTGAAACATAGGCACCTACTCATATCTTGATGGACGACGCCTTGAGAAAATTAACCATGTTACAGGAGATTTAGAAGCGTTGCCTGAGTGCGCAAACCAGGCACCATGATATTGAGGCACGACGCCCTATATGCGCTACCAAAAGGTAATGGGGCTTGAGTCACGGCGCATTGAGAACTCCACCCATGGTCCCAAAACTTGGAGCGCAATGCCTGAGCGCTCTACCCAATCTCCAGGATCTTGAGGCGCGATGCCATAATTGCGCCACACAGGCTTAACCTAGGCTCCTGGATCTTGAGGAGCGATTCCCTAAGTGCGCTATGAGTGTATTGGAGCTTGAGGAACGACGCCTTGAGTGTTTCAACCAGGCTACCTGAGTGACCCTTTGAGTGCTCAAACTAAGATCCCAGATCTAAAGGAATGAAACCCTAAGAGCACTGCCCAAGCTACAAGATCTTGAGGGGCGACGCCCTGAGCGCACTACCCTACCTCCACAAGCATGAAATGAAATATCGAGAGCGCTTAACCTTTGCACCCAAAGCCTGATGGACAATGTTTTGAGCGTGCAACCCAGGTTCTTTGAGCTTTAGGCATAGCGCCTTGAGCACCACCTAAGCTCCTTGAGCTTGAAGCACAAACCCTTGAGCGCGTCACCCAGGCTACCGGAGCCCTAAGTGCGCCACCCGAGCTCTATGATCTTGAGGAGTTATTTCTTGATCGGGCCAACCAGGCTCACGGATCTGGAGGATCAACGACTAGAGAAACCCATCCAGGATCACGGATCTTGAGACACAATGCCCTGAGCCCACCACCCAAGGTTCTTGAGCTTGAGGCGCGACGCCCTGAGTGTGCGACCTATGATCCTAAAGCTTGAGGCACAGCGCCTTGAGCACCACCAAGTCTCGCGTATCCTGCATCATGTTGCCTTTAGCACGCCACATTGGCCCACAGAACTTGAGGCACGACTCCTTGAACGCACCACCCCAAAACCCTGTAGCTTGAGGCACGACAACCTGAGTGCGTAAACCAGGCTTCTAGAGCTTAAGGCGCAATGCCTAGAGCGTGCAAACCAGGATACGAGAGCTTGAGGTACGATTCTCAAAATTCACCGCCTAGGCTACAAGAACTTGAGGGGCGACGGCCTGAGACAGTACCCAGTCTCCTAGAGCCTGAGGCGCGATACCTTGAGCATGCCACCACGGCACTTGGAGTTTGAGGCCCGAAGCTCTATGTGTACAGCCCAGGCTCCTTGAGCTTGAGGCGTAGCGCCTTGAGCGCAACCCATGATCTGGAGCTTGAGTCTCAACACCCTGAACAACACCTAGGCTTGCATAGACTGAGGCGCGACTCCCTTAGCGCACAACCCTAGCTCCCATATCTTGAGGCATGACATCCTTAGGGTGCCACCCGCTCATCTCCGATGACGATATCATCGCCGAGAATAGCGTAGTGTGTAAAAGGAACTCCTGGATAATCTTGGGCTTCTATGAACCAAATCACCAAATGGTGAGTTAATGCGAAAGAAGGCCAAGCTCTGTAAAGTCCCAACGGGTTTCCTATTAAAAAACGAACTCTACCTCAAGGGTGGATGTAATTCAGCTCATCTTAAAGGGAGAGGAAGCCGACGACGAGAATTTTGAATCCTTAGAAAACAGTAGTAGGTATACTTTAAAAATAGTCTTTCACACAAGAAAATCAATGTTCGGCAGTGGAAAATAATCTTTGGGAACATGCTTTATTGAGAAAAATAGACGCGAACACATCCTTCCATCTTGACCATGGGGACGATGTTCAAAATATAATCAGAATAATCTACTGCTATTATGAAATCAGTATAATAGTAACAAGACATCTGAAGAGAGGATGACGTAGACAAGAATCAACCTCTTCCCATTGAGGTTTTGACATATTGCAGAATCCAAAAAATAGCTTCTAACATAGATGATCTTTACTTGTCCATATAAAAATCGGTTGATCAGTCTCTCCTTTGTTGTGAGTATAAGACATGTCTAGGCGATAATTAGTTAGGTAGAAAAAAGTCCCAACAACTCTCCTTGCAAGTAGCTCTCCTACATCTGAGGCTAATTTTATATCATATTCTGGTTTGCATGCAGAAAGACCAGCTTTTGACAATAAATCCAATGAATACTTGTACTAGGTTTTAAAGATCTTTGTGACCTCATGACTTTAATCTCTAGAAGAGACTTTGAGTCTCCAATATCTCATATTAAACTGGGTTCTTAATCTTCTTTAAAGATCATTTATCGAATCTAACTCATAACTAGAGAAAGCAATGTCATCCACGCAAAAGAAGGACAATGCCTAATGTCGACCTCCTTGTAAACATTAATGATCCAATTTACTTATTTGAAAGTCGGCTCCTCCCTCTACTTTTTTAGTTTCTTATACATGCTGTTGTCACCTTTCAAACCAAGCTCTTGAGTGCGCGACACCTTGAGTGCGTCACCCAGGCTCCTAAAGACTGAGGTGCGACACGCAAAGCGTGCCACCTAGGCTCCTTGGGCTTGAGGAACTGCTCATTCAGTGCAACACAGGCTCTCAAAGCCAGTGGCATGATGCCCTAAGCGTGCCAATCGGGCTCAAAGAGATTGAGGTGCAAAGCCCTAAGTGCGCCACGCGAGCACTTGGAGCTTGAGACGTGATTTCATGACCATGAAAACCAGGCTCATGGAGCTAGAGCAGCGACGCTCAGAGTGCACAACCTAGGATCACAGAGCTTGAGACAAAAGGCCCTGAGCCTACCACCTAGGGTCATAGACCCTCAGGCGCGGTGCCCTGAGCGTGCGACCTATGATTCTAAAGCTTGAGGCACAGCGCCTTGAGCACCATCCAGGCTCGTGTATCCTACATAATGACGCCCTAAGCATGTCATTTTAACTCACAAAGCTTTAGGTATGACTCCATGAACGCGCCACCCCAACCCACTGGAGATTGAGGCGCGATGTCTTAAGCATGCCAACCTGGATTCGGATCCTGAGGTGCGATGCCCTGAGTTCCCAAACATGGCTCCCAGAGCTTGAGAGATGATTCCCTAAATGCACCGCCCAGTATACAAGAACTTCTGGCCTGACACCCTAAGGCAACTACCCAGTATCTAGAGCCTAAGGCGTGATGCCCTGAGAACGCCACCAAGGAACCCAAAGCTTAAGTCACGAAGATCTGAGTGTACCACTCAAGATCCTTGAGCTACAGGAGCAGCGCCTTGAGCGCAACCCCTGGTGCTGGAGATTGAGGCTCAACACCCTTAGCGCGCCACCATGGCTCCTAGAGCCTGAGGAGTTGCACCCTATGGGTGAAACTTGGAACATGACGCACGAATCCGTGGAAGCCCCACCCTGGCTATTAGAGCTAGTGGCACAGCACCTTGCGTGACTCCCAAACCCCAAGAACATGAGAAGAAACGCATTGAGCACTCCAACCTTCCTCTTGGATCTTGAGGCATGATTCCTTGAACATGCAAACAAGGCTCCTAGATTTTGATGCACAACGCCCTAAGATGTAACCTAGGCTATAGGATCTTGAGGAATGATTCCCTTAATGCCCCTACCCCCCTGAGCTTGAGGTGTGACGCTATAATCGTGCCACCTACGGACCTAGAACTTGACGCCCGACGCCTTGACGATAATTGTCCTGAGTGTGTAAACCAGGCACTACGAGATTGAGGCACAATTACCTAAGTGCGCTACCAAAGGTAATGGGGCTTGAGTCACGACGCCCTTAGTGCACCACCCACACTCCCATAACGTGAGATGCAACGCCTGAGTGCTCCACCCAGGCTCCCGAATCTTGAGGCGCGATTCCCTAAGTGCGCCACCCAGGCTATTGGACCTTGAGGCACGACGCCCTGAGTGTGTTACCAATGCTACCGGAGTGTCCCTTTGAGCACTCTAACTAGTCTCCCGAAGCTTGAGGCATAAGATCTTGAGGTGCGACACCGTGAGCAAACTACCCCAACCCCACGAGCCTGAGATGCAACGTGTTATGTGCTTTACCCTGGTACACGAAGCCTGAGGCATGACTCTTTGAGCGTGAAACCCAGGCTTATTGAGCTTTAGGAATAAAACCTTGAGCGCCACCTAGGCTCCTAGAATTTAAGGCGTGAACCGTTGAGTGCGTCAACCAGGCTCCAAAAGGGGTAAGGCGCGACACGTTGAACGTTCCACCTAAGATCCTTGAGCTTGAGGTGCAGCGCCTTGAGCACCACACAGGCTACCGAAGCGTGAGGCATGATGCCGTAAGTGTGTCAACCTGGCTCCAAGATATTGAGGTGCGCCGCCCTAGGTGTGCCACCCGAGCTCCGAGAGCTTGAGGCATGATTTCTTGAGCATGCGAACAAGGATCTTATAGCTGGAGGCATGATGCCCATGCTACAAGATCTTGATAAATGATGCCCTTGGTGCCCCATCCCCTTTGAGCTTGAGGAGCGACGCTCTGAGCGTGTAACGTAGGCAACCACCCGTATCTTGACGGGCGACGCCTTGAGCAAGTTAACCATGTTACAGGAGATTGAGAAGCGTTGCCTGAGTGCGCAAACAAGGCATCATGATATTGACGCACGAAAAGGTAATGGGGATTGAATCACGGCGCATTGAGAACTCCACCCATGGTCCCAAAACATGAGGCGCAATGCCTGAGCGCTCTACCCAATCTCCAGGATCTTGAGGCGCGATTCCATAATTGCGCCACATAGGCTATTGGATCTTGAGGCACGACACCCTGAGTGTTCCACCAAGGCTACCGGAGTGACCCTTTGAGTGCTCAAACTATGATGCTGGAGTTTGAGGAAAGACACCCTAATAATGTCGCCAAGGCTACAAGATCTTGAGGTACCACGCCCTGAGCGCACAACCCTGGATCGACGATCCTGACGTGCAACGCCGTGAGCGCGTAAACCTGGTACCCAAAGCCTGAGGTATGATGCTTTGAGTGTTCCACCCAGGCTATTTGACCTGTAAGCACAACGCCTTGAGCGCCACCTAGGCTCTTGGAGCTTGAGGCGCGACACCTTCAGCGCGTCACCCAGGCTCCTGGAGCTTGATGCGCGACACGTTGAGTGTGCCACCTAAGCTCCTCGAGCTTGAGGCGCAGCACCTTGAGCACCACCCAGGCTCCCAGAGCCTAAGGCACGACGCCATAAGCGTGCCAATAAGGCTCAAATAGCTTGAGGTACGAAGCCCTAAGTGCTCTACCCGAGCTCTTGGGGCTCGAGGCGTTATTTTTTTAGCACGTAAACCAGGTTCACGGAGTTGGAGCATCGACACCCTAAGCGCACCACCCAGGTTCACGGAGCTTGAGATACAACGTCCTGAGCCCGCCACCTAAGGTCCTAGAGCCTGAGGCATGGTGGCCTTAGAATGCGACCTATGATCCTAAAGTTTTAGGTGCACCACCTTGTGCACCACCTAGGCTCGCATATCCTGCATCTTGACGCCCCAAGCACGCCAACTTCTCTCACAGAGCTTGAGGCATGACTCCTTAAACGCGCCACACCAGCCTCCTCAAAGCTTGAGGCGCGATGCCTTGAGCATGCCAACTTGGCTTCCTGAGCTTGAGGTGTGACGCCGTGAGCACGCAAACCATGCTCCCAGAGCTTGAGGGATGATTCTCTTAATGGGCCGCTCAAGCTACAAGAACTTGAGGCGCGATGCCCTGAGGCACTACCTAGTCTCCTAGAGCCTGAAGCGCGATGCCATTAGCACGCCACCAGATTGAGGCACGCAGTTATGAGTGTAAAACCCTGGCTCCTTGAGCTTGAGGAACAGCGCCTTGAGCACAACCCATGATCCTGGAGCTTGAGACTTGACTCCCTGAGTGCCACCTAGACATGAATAGATTAAGGCGCGATTCCCTTAACGTGCCACCCTGGCTCCACGAGCCTGAGGCACGACACCCTAAGGGGGCAACTTGGTGCCTGAGGCATGACTCCCTGAATGCGCCACCCAGGTTATTTGAGTTTGAGGCGCAGCACCTCGCGCGACGCCCAAACCCCAAGAAGTTAAGGAGTGACACCTTGAGCACTCCAACCTACCTCCTGGAGATTGAGGCGCGATGCCTTTTGCGTGCAAACCAGGCTCCTAGAGCTTGAGGCACGACGCCTCAAGCGCACTACCCAGGCTACAAGTTCTTGAGGAATAATGCCCTTAGCGCCCCAGGACCCCTGTGCCTGAGGCGCGACTCTCTAAGCGTGCCACATAGGGACCAAGAGGTTGACGTGCGACGCCTTGTGCAAATAAACCAGGCTACAGGATATTGAGGAGTGTTACACTGAGTGTACGAACCAGGCACCAGGAGATTGAGGCACGATGCCCGAAGTGTTCCACAAAGGTTAATGGGACTTGAGTCACGATGTCCTTAGCACGCCACTCACGCTCCCACAGCTTGAGACGCGACGGTTGAGCGCTCAGGCTCCGAGATCATTAGGGGCGACGCCCTAAGTGCGCCACTCATGCTATTGGAGCTTGAGCCATGACGCCCTGAGTGTGCCACCCTGGCGACCGGAGTGGCCCTTATAACGCTCCAACAAGGCTCCCGGAGTTTGAAGCATTATACTCTAAAAGAGCCACCCAGGCTACAAGATCTTGAGGCGCGACACCCTTAATGCACTACCCTGTATACACGAGCCTGAGGTGCAACGTCGTGAGTGATTTACCCAGGCACCAAAAGCCTAAGGCACGATTATTTGAGAGTTCCACCCAGGTCCCTTGAGCTATAGGAACAGCACCTTGAGCTCCACACAGGCTTCACGATCTTGAGGCGCGACGCCTTGAGAGCATCACCCAGGCTCCCGGGGCCTGAGGCGCAAAAACGTTAAGCGTGCAACCTAGAATCCTTAAGCTTGAGACGCAGCACCTTTAGCGCAACCAAGGATCTCGGAGCCTGAGGCATGACGCCCTAAGTGTGCCAACCGGTCTCAAAGGGCTTGAGGTGTGACGCACTAGGTATGCCACCCGAGCTCATAGAACTTGATGCATGATTTCTTGAGCGTGCAAGCCAGATCCCAGAGCGTGAGGCACGACGCCCTAAGTTCGCCACCCTGGCTACAAGATCTTGAGGAATGATGACCTTAGCAACCCAGCCCACCTGAACCTTAGGTGTGACGCTCTAAGCAAGCCACCTAGGCACCGAGAGCTTCACACGAGATGTCTTAGGCAAACCAACCAGGCTACAAGATATTGAGGAGTGTTTCGCTGAGTGCGCGAACCATGCACCAAGAGCTTGAGGCATGATGCCCTATTTGCGCAACCAAGGGTAATGGGTCTTGAGTTACGAAGCCATGAGCGCACCACGTATGCTCCCAAAGATTGTAGCGCGATGCCTGAGCACTCCACCCAGGCTCCCGGATCTTGAGGCACGATGCCCTAACTGCGCCACCTAGGCAAATGGATCTAGAAGTACAACGCCCTGAGTGTACCACCCAGGCTACCAGAGTGACCCTTTGAGCACTCCAACTAGGCTCCCGGAGGTTCAGGAACGATACAGTAAGAGTGTCGCGTAGGTTACAAGATCTTAAGGCGCGACGCCCTGAGAGCACTACCCTGGCATCACAAGCCTGAGGTGCAATGCCGTGAGAGAGTCACTTTGTCACCCGAAGCGTGAGGCAGGACTCTTTGAGATTGCCACCAAAGCTATTTGATCTTCAGGCACAGCGCCTTGAGCGCCACCTAGGCTCTAGGAGCTTTAGGCGCGAGGCCTTGAGCGCGTCACCCAGGCTCCTGAAGACTAATGCGCTACTCGCTGAGCGTTCCACCTAAGTTCCTTGGGCTTGAGGTGCAGCAGCATGAGCGCCACCTAGGCTCCTTGAGCCTGAGGCACGACGCACTAACCGTGCCAATCAGTCTCAAAGAGCTTGAGGTGTGACGCCCTAAGTGCGCCACCCGAGCTCTTCGAGCTTGAGGCGTGATTTCTTGAGCGGACCAACTAGGCTCACGAATCTGGAGCATCGACGCCCAGAGTACACCACCCAAGTTCACGAACTTGAGGCGCGACGCCTTGAAGCACTACCCAGTCTCCTAGAGACTCAGGGGTGATGCCTTGAGCACGTCACCAAGGCACCTGAAGCTTGAGGCACGAAGCTCTAAGTGTACCACCCAAGCTCCTTGAGCTCGAGGTCTACCTCCTTGAGCGCAACCCATGATCCTGGAGCTTGAGGATCGACGCCCTGAGCGCCACCCAGGATTTCATAGAGTGAGGCGCTACTCCCTGAGCGTGCCACCCTATCTACCAAAGACTGAGGCACCACACCCTAAAGGTGCCAATCAGGCTCATGGGGCTTGAGGTGTGATGACTTGATCTACCCCAAACCCCACGTTACATAAGGCGCAAAGTCCTCAGTACGCTACCTATAAAACTAGCGCTTGAGGTACGACGCCTTGAGCTTGAAAACCAAATCAGCCAAAGCTTGAGGAGCGACGCTCTGAGTTCTCAACAAGGTTCTAAGAGCTAGAGGTGTGTTCCTTAAGCGCGCCACTAGGCTACTGCATCTTGAGGCACCATGCCCTGAATGTGCCACCTAGGGTCCCCGACCCTGAGGCGCGACGCCATGAGCATACCGTATAGTCTCCTTGAGATTGAAGCGCAGCGTCTTGAGTTCCACCAAGCGTCTTGAAGCTTTAAACACGACACCTTGAGCGCTCCAACTAGGCTCCTTGAGCTTGAGGGATGATGCCTTAAAAGCATCACCCAGGCTATTAGATCTTGATGCACAATGCCCTAAGGTCTCCACCAAGGCTCTCGGAGCTTGAGGCCCGATGCCCTGTTCGCGCAACAAAGCTCAAGGACGGCCTGAGAGTTCCACCCAGCCCCTTGGAGCTTGCAGCGCAACGCCTTGAGCATGCCACCCTGGATCCTTGAGCTTGAG
>JAKWIY010003053.1:20580660-20591383 GCA_027704805.1 Solanum corneliomulleri | reverse complement strand
TCAAGTTCTTGTATCTTGGGCGACATATTTGGGAAATCGTCCCTCAAACAATTGAGGCTTTTACCTTCTTAGGGCATTGTGCCTCATGTTTAGGGACCCAGGTTGGCGTGCTCAACACATCGCACCTCAAGCTTCGGGGGGCTAGGGTGGCGCGTTCATGAAGTCGTTCCTCAGGCTTCATGAGCCAAGCAGGCGTGCTCAGGGCGTCATGATGCATGTTACGCGAGCCTGGTTTTGTTCAAGGGGCTTCTCCTCAAGCTGTATCATAGGTCACAAGCTGAAGGCGCCGTGCCAAAAGATCAAGGACCCTAGGAAGCGGGCTGAGGGTGTTGTGTGTCAAGCTCTCTGAACCTGGGTGGTGTGCTCTTCGTATCGCTGCTCTAACTCCGTGAGCCTGGTTGGCCCGCTCAATAAATCATGCCTCAAGCTCAAAGAGCTCGGGTGGCACACTTGGGGCGACGCTCCTCAAGCACTTTGAGCCCGATTTGCACGCTTAGAGCGTCGTGCTTCAGGCTCTGGGAGACTGGGTGGCGCTCAAGGTGCTGCACCTCAAGCTCTAGAACCCTGGGTGGCGGGCTCAGGGCGTTGTATCTCAAGCTCCGTGACCTTTGTTGGGGTTCTCTGAGCATCAATCATCTATCTCCGAGAGCCATGTTAGCCCACTCAAGAAAAATGCCTCAATCTTAAAGAGCTCGGGTGGCTCACTTACGGCGTCACACCTCATGCTCATTGAGCCTTGTTGGCATTCTTAGGTCGTCGTGCCACAGGCTCTGGGAGCCTGGGTGGCGCTCTAGGCACTGTGCGTCAAGATCAAGGAACCTAGTTGACACGCTCAGCGTGTCGCAGCTCAGGCTCTAGGAGCTTGGGTAACGTGCTTAAGGCGTCGCATCTCAAGCTCCAAGAGCCTAGGTGGCGCTCAACGCGCTACGCCTAAATCTCAATGAGCCTAGTTGGCACTCTCAAGGCGTTGTGCCTCAATCTTTGGGTGCAAGGGTAAAGCGCTCACGACTTTCACCTCAGGTTCTTGGAGCCAGGGTAGTACGCTCAGGGAGTCACGCCTCAAGATCTTGTAGCATGGGCGCTGCTCTTAGGGTCGCACTTGTATCCTAGGCGAAATACTCAAGGGACTGTGCGGTAAACTTAAAGCTTCATGCTTGATGTTCTGGATGCCTTGGTGGCGTTCTCAGGGCGTCGCACCTTAGGCTCTAGGAGACTGGATAGTTCTTAGGGCGTCGCTCCTCAAGATCTTGTAGCCTGGGCAACACATTAAGGGAAACGTCCCTCAAGATCTTTAAGCTTGGTTTGCGGTCTCAAGGGATCGCGCCTCAAGCTCCGTGAGCTAGGTTGTCGTGCTCAGGGCGTCATGATGCAGGATACGCGAGAATGGGAGGTGCTCAAGGCACTGCGGCTCATGTTTTAGGATCATACGTGGCATGCTCTGGGAGCCGCACCTCAGGCTCCTGTACCTTGGGTGGCGGGCTCAGGGCGTTGTGTCTCATGCTCCGTGAACCTGGGTGGTGCATTATTGGCGTCTCTCCTCCAGTTGTGTGAGCTTGCTTGGCCCGCCCAAGAAACCATGCCTTATGCTCCAGAAGCTCGGGTAGTGCACTTAGGGCATCACACCTCAAGATCCTTGAACCCGGTTGGCATGCTTAGGGTATCGTGCGTCAGGCACCGTGAGCCTGGGGCATCATGCCTCAAGCTTAGGGGGCCAGGGTGTCTCTTTCAGGGAGTCATGCCTCAGGCTTCAAAAGTTAGGGTGGCACGCTCAGAGAGTCCAGTCTCAGGCTATGCAAGCCTGGGTGGCGCTTAAGGCGTCGATCCTAAAGCTCCAAGATCATGTGTTGCGCTCAAAGAGTCGTGCCTCAAGATCCGACAGAAAAGGTGGCATGCTCAGGGCGTTATGATGCAGGATACGCGATCGTGGGTGGTGCTAAAGGCGTTGTGCCTCAAGCTTTAGGATCATAGGTCGCACGCTCAGGACGCCGCTCCTCAGGCTCAAGGACACTGGGTAGCGGGCTCAGGGCGTTGTGTCTCAATCTCCGTGAAACTGGGTAGTTCGCTCTAGGCGTTGCTCCTACGATTCTGTGAGCCTGGTAGTCCCGCTTAAGAAATCACGCCTCAAGCTCCAGGAGCTCTGTTGGCGCACTTAGGGCTTCGCACCTAAAGCTCTTTTAGCCCAATTGGCACGCTTAGGGCATCGTGTGTCAAGATCTTGGATCCTGGTTTGCGCGCTCAAAGAATCGCTCCTCAAGCTCCGGGAGGCAGGCTGGAGCACGAAAGGCGAGGTGTGGGCGGCACGCAAGGCGCTGAGCCTCAAGATCCAGGATCTTTTGTGGCGCTTTCATTGAGTCGTAACTAGGTGGTGCGCTCAGAGCATTTCTTCTCACGCTTCTGGAGCCTATATGGAATAGTAAGGTCATTATGCCTCAAGCTCGTGTAGCTTGGGAGGCGCGCTCAGGGCGTCGCACCGCAAGCTCCATGGTCATGGGTGGTGCACATAGGGTTTCGCTCCTCCGGATCCGGGGGATCCGGTGGCGCTCTCATGGTATCGCACCTCAAGGTCAACAAGAATGGGTTGCATGCTCAGAAAGTCGGGCCGAATCCTCAAGGAGACTAGTTGGTGTGTTCAGGGTGTACCGCCTCAATCTCCAAGGGCGTGGGTGGCGTGCTCAGGGCATCATGCCTCAAGCTGAGGAGGACGGGGTGGCGCGCTTAGGGAATCGTGCCTCAGGCTATGAGGATCCAGGTGGCGCATTTAGGGCATCGCGACTCAAGCTCAAGGATCTAGGGTGAAGTGCTAAAGGCATTGCGCTGCAAGCTCCATGGGGCTGGGCGGCGCTCTCAGGCCGTCACACCTCAAGGTTAAGGGGGGCGGGTGGCGCGCTCAGTGCGTTGCGCCTCATTCTCCTTGTGCTTGGTTGCACAAACAGGGCATCGCTCCTCAAGCTCCGAGAGCCTTGGTGGAGACCTTAGGGCATTGTGCATTGAGATCTAATAGCCTGGGTGACGCTTTCAAGGCATCATCCCTCAAGCTCAAGGAGCCTAGTTGTCCCGCTCAAGGTGTCGCGTTTAAATCTTTGAGAAGCTGGGTGGAACTCAAGGCGCTGCGCTTCACGCTCAAGGAGACTATCCGGTTCGCTCATGGCGTCACGCCTCAGGGTCGGGGACCCTAGGTGGCACATTCAGGTCATGGTGCCTCAAGATGCAGTAGCCTAGTGGCGCGCTTAAGGTATCACGCCTCTATATCTTAGAACCTTGTTGACGCACTCAGAGCGTCGCTCCTCAAGCTTTGGCAGATTTGGTTTCCAAGCTGAAGGCGTCGCGCCTCAAGCTCTAGTTTTCTGGGTAGCTCAATGAAGACTTTGCGCCATATGTAACTTGGGGTTTGGGGTAGATCAAGTCATCGCAACTCAAGCCCCATGAGCCCGATTGCCACCTTTAGGGTGTCGTGCCTCAGTCTTTGGTAGCTAGGTGGCACGCTCAGGGAGTAGCGCCTCACGCTATGAAAGCCTGGGTGGCGCTCAGGGCGTCGATCCTCAAGCTCCAGGATCATGGGTTGTGCTCAAGGCGGTGGACCTCGAGCTCAAGGAGCCTGGGTGGTACACACAGAGCTTCGTGCCTCAAGCTTCGGGTGCCTTGGTGACGTGCTCAAGGCATCGGCTCTGAGTCTCTAGGAGACTGGGTAGTGCCTCAAGGCATCGCGCCTCAAGTTCTTGTAGAATAGGCGGCGCATTTAGGAATCGACCCTCAAGCTCTAGGAGCCTTGTTTGCGCGCTCAAGGCGTCGCAACTCAAGCTCCGCAGTAAAAAGTGGCATGATAGGGCGTCATGATGCATGATATGCAAGCCTGGGTGGTGCTTAAGGCGCTGCGCCTCAAGATTTAGGATCATATGTAACACGCTCGGGGCGCCGCACCTCAGGCTCCAGTACACTGGGTGGGGGACTCAGGATGTTGTGTCTCAAGCTTCATGAACTTGGGTGGTGCGCTCTGGGCGTCGTGCCTGATGTTCTTGTAGCCTTGGTAGTGCGTTAAGGGAACCGTCCCTCAAGCTCAAGGATCCTGGTTTGCGCACTCAGGGCGTCACACCTGAAGCTCCGGTGTGAAGGGGTAGGGCGTTCAAGAAGTCGAGCGTCAAGCTTCGTGAGACAATGTGGCGTGCTCAGCTTGTCATGATACAGGATATGTGAGACAAGGTGGTTCTCAAGGCACTGGGCCTCAAGCTTTAAAATCATTGGTTGCACACTCAGGGCGCTGCGCCTCAGGATCTAGAACCTGGGTGGCGGGCTCAAGCGTTGTATCTTAAGCTCCTTGACCTTTTGTGGGGTTATCTTGGCATCACTTATCTATCTCCGTGAGACATGTTAGCCCGCTCAAGAAAAATGCCTCAAGATCCAAGAGCTTGGGTGGCTCACTTAGGGCATCACACCTCAAGCTCTTTGAGCCTGTTTGGCATGCTTAGGTCGTCATGCCTCAAGCTCTGGGAGCCTGGGTGGCGCTCTAGGCGCTGTGCGTCAAGCTCAAGGAGCCTAGGTGGCACGCTCAGTGTGTTGCGGCTCAGGCTCTGGGAGCTTGGGTGACACGCTCAAGGCGTCGCACCTCAAGCTCCAAGAGCCTAGGTGGCGCTCAAGGCGCTACGCCTAAATCTGAACGAGCCTTGTTGGCACGCTCAAAGCATCGTGCCTCAATCTTTGGGTGCTAGGGTAAAGCGCTCATGACTTTCACCTCAGGCTCGTGGAGCTAGGGTAGTACGCTAAGGGCGTCGCGCCTCAAGATCTTTTAACATGGGCGGTGCTCTTAGGGTATCGTGCCTCAAGCTCCCGGATCCTAATTGGAGCGCTCAAAGGGTCACTCTTGTATCCTAGGTGAAACACTCAGGGCGTCTTACCTGAAGCTCCAATAGCCTGATGGCGCACTTAGGGCATCGGTGCTCAAGATCCGGGAGCCAGGGTGGAGCACTCAGGCGTCGCGCCTCAAGCTATTGGAGTGTGGGTTGCGCGCTCAGGGCATCGTGAATCAAGCCCCATTACCATTGGTGGCGCACTTAGGGAGTCGTACCTCAATCTCCTGGTTCCCGGTTTACGAACTCAGGGAAACGCTCCTCAAGCTCCTGCAGCCTCGTTGTTTCGCTCAAGGCGTTGGGTGTCAAGCTCCGGGTGACTAGGTGGGACGCTAAGGGCGTTGCACCTCAAGCTCAGGGGGGCTGGGGCTCTAAGGGCATCATTCCTCAAGATCTTGTATCCTGGGTGGCATGCTTAGGGAATCGTGCCTCAAGACTTGGGAGCCTAGATTGCATGCTCAAGGCATCGCGCCTCAAGCTTCAAGAGGTAGGTTGGAGCGCTTAAGGCGTTGTTCCTTAAGATCCATTTTCCTAGGTGGAGTAGTTAGGGCGTTGTGCCTCAAGATTCGGGAGCCTGGATGGAGCGCTCAGGCATCGCGCTACAATCTTTGGGAGCATAGGTGGTGCGCTCACGGCTTTGTAACTCAAGACCCATTACCCTTTGTTGCGCACATAGGGCATCGTGCCTCAAGCTCTTGGTGCCTGGTTCGCGCACTCAACGAAACACTCCTCAATATCCTGTAGCCTTGTTGGTTTGCTTAAGGCATCACGCGTCAAGCTCTCGGTGCCTAGGTGGCATGCTTAGAGCGTCGCACCTAAGGTTCAGAGGGGCTGGGTTGCTAAGGTCATCATTCCTCAAGATCTTGTAGCCAGGGTGGCGAAGTTAGGGCGTCGTACCTCAAGTTCTGGGACCTGGCTTGCACGCTCAAGAAATCACGCCTCAAGCTCTAGGAGCTCGGGTGGCATACCTAGTGCGTCACACCTCAAGCCCTTTGAGACCGGTTGGCACACTTAGGGCGTCATGCCTCAGGCTCAGAGATCCTTGGTGGCGCTCAAGGTGCTACGCCATAAGCTTAAGGATTCTAGGTTGCACGCTTAACGGTTTGCGCCTCAAGCCCCAGGAGCCTAGGTGATGCTCTCAAGGCGTCGCTCCTCAAGATCGTGAAGCCTATGTGACGCTCAAGGTGCTGTTCCTATAGCTCAAGGGACCTGGGTGGAACGCTCAAAGAATTGTGCCTCAGGGTTTTGGTGCATGGGTAAAGCGCTAACAACGTTGCACCTCAAGCTCGTGGATATAGGGTAGTGCGCTAAGGGTGTCGCGCCTCAAGATCTTGTAGCCTGGGAGGCGCTTTTAGGTTATAATGCTTCAAACTCCGGGAGCCTTGTTGGAGCGTTATAAGGGACACTCCGGTCGCCAGGGTGACACACTCTGGGCGTCGTGGCTCAAGCTCCAATAACATGAGTGGCGCACTTAGGGCATTGCCCCTAATGATTCGGGAGCCTGAGCGCTCAACCGTCGCCTCACAAGCTGTGGGAGCGTGGGTGGCGTGCTAAGGACATCGTGACTCAAGTCCCATTAACCTTGGTGGCACACTTCGGGCATCGTGCCTCAATCTCCTTGTGCCTGGTTCGCACACTCAGGGCAACACTCCTCAATCTCCTGTAGCCTGGTTGGTTTGCACAAGGCGTCGCACGTCAAGCTCTTGGTGCCTATGTGGCACGCTTAGAGCTTCGCGCCTCAGGCACAGGGGGCCTGGGGTGCTAAGGGCATTATTCCTCAAGATCTTGTAGCCTGGGTAGTGCACTTGAGGCGTCGTGCCTCAAGCTCTAGGAGCCTGGTTTGCACACTCAAGGCATCGCGCCTCAATCTCTAGGAGGTAGGTTGGAGTTCTCAAGGTGTCGCTCTTTCAGTTCTTGGGGTTTGGGTGGCGGGCAAGGTGTTGCGCCTCAAACTCAAATAACCTGGGTGGCGCATACAAGGAGTCATGCCTCTGGCTCCAAGTGGAACCCTTAGGGTGTCGTGTCTCAGGCTCTGCGAGCCAGGGTGGCACGCTAAGGGAGTCACGCCTTAGTTTATGCATGTCTAGGTGGGGCTCAGGGAGTCGAGTCTCAACCTCCATGATCATGGGTTGTGCTCAAGGCGTTGTTCCTCAAGCTTAAGGAGCCTGTGTTGTACACTCACAGCTTCGTGCCTCAATCTATGGGTGCCTTGGTGGCGTGCTAATGGCATCGCGCTTCAGGCTCTAGGAGACTAGGTAGTGCCTCAGGGCATCGCGCCTCAAGTTCTTGTAGATTGGGCGGCCCTTTAAGAGAATCATCCCTCAAGCTCTCGTAGCAAGGTTTGCGTGCTCACGGGTTCACGCCTCAAGCTCAGGAAGCCAGGTTGGCATGCTCAAGGCATTGCGCCTCAAGCTTTGAGGGGGCTGGTGTGGCGCGTTCAAGGAGTCATGCCTCAAGCTCTGTGAGACAACTTGGCGTGCTCGGGGCGTTATGATGCAGGATATGCGAGCCTAGGTGGTGCACAGGGTGCTGCGCCTCAAACTTTAGGATTATAGGTCGCATGCTAAGGCCGCCACGCCTCAGGCTCTAGGACCTTGGGTGGCGGGCTCAGGACGTTGTATCTCAAGCTCCGTGAACCTGGGTGGTGCGCTCAGGGCGTCGCTGCTCCAACTCCGTGAGCCTGGTTTGCCCGCTCAAGAAATCACTCCTCGAGCTCCAAGAGCTCGGGTGGCGCACTTAGGGCTTTATTCCTCAAGCTCTTTGAGCCTGATTGGCACGCTTATGGCGTCGTGCCTTAGGCTTCGGGAGCCTGGGTGGTGCTTGATATACCGTGGTTTCACGGTATAATTAATACTTTTTCCTTAAGTTTAGTGTGTCCGAAAGCCTTTTTGTGCTAATTTTGATATAAGTTTCTCTTTGTTTTGTAGGAAATCTGCCCAAAGATGCATGCAGAGATTTTGAGCGAAAAAATGCAGAAGAGACCACCTACGGAGCTTATGACGGTCTGTCGTGCCTGTGATGGTACGTAGGTGGCAGCGTAGTGCAGCTACGGAAGGAAGATGAGGAATTCTGACCAAGTGTGGGATTACGAAGCTTGTGACGGTCCGTCATGGCTATGACAGTCCATCCTGCAGGTTCGTCGTGAAGATCAGAGAAGTGATACCAGTACCCAGATTCCAAGAGTTGAAGTATTTTGAAACGAAGACCCTCGACGGACCGTTGTGCCTATGACGGTCCATCATACTTGCCGTTGAGGGGAATGAAGAGAGGAGCAGAAGAAATTGCTAAGTATGGGACGACGTAGTCCATGACGGTCCGTCGTGGCCACGACGATCCGTCGCGAGGTCCGTCGACCCAGCCGCGTTTTGGCAGATTTCCAGCAATTAGAATCCTTGTTTAATTAGGTTTTTATTTTTTATAAATAGTTTGAAAAACCTCATTTTTGAGGTTAGACTCTGCTAGATTAGACATCATATTATTAGACTTTGTGTATTAGTGTTTGATTTTTGGAGATTCTTACAAGTGATTTTTGGTGATTAATCAAGCAAACTTTAGGACTTTATTCTTTCTCACTGAAGTAAGTACATGTATTCTTATTTAATATATTTGAATATTGTGTTTATGGCCATGAGTAACTAAACTCCATAACTAGGATTGTGGGAACCATAGGCAAATAATGAGATAAACCCTAGCTAAAATAACAATTCTAGAATAGTGTCTTGCATGTATTAATAATTCTTTCGCTTAGAAGTCTTTTTAACGGATGATCAACGTTAGAACTCGCCTTAATGCTACTTGCCGGACCAAGGAGGTAGATAATAGGAAAAGAATTATTAATGTAGATTTAGTCTATACTATCTAATAGGCTAGCATTGATTGGTACGAGGTAATAACTTAGTCAAATATCGAATACGATGCTTAATATGAGGTAAAGATAAGGGCTAGGAAAGCAACACAAGTAGCCGGACCAAGGTGCGGAGTGAGATTTTCTAGATGCCGGACCAAGGATTTTGAAATACATAACTTATCACTTTGCATACAAGATACTAGGAAAGAATTGTTATAGTTAGAATTATCAAGTTATGAACCTGTGGGGAACACGTAAACCCTAGTTACTTTGATTAATTGATTAAAACCCAAAATTAAAAGTTGTTAAGTGTCTCTTTCAAGTTCGTTAGTTATTTTTACTCATTAGGAAATACAAACCCCCCTTTTTATGTTTTTACTTTATAAGGAAGTCATCAACCGAACAATAGTAATAACAAGTTGAAGGTAAGTCTAGACTATTTTCCTCGTGGGAACGTGATATACCGTGGTTTCACGGTATAATTAATACTTTTTCTTTAAGTTTAGTGTGTCCGAAAGCCTTTTTGTGCTAATTTTGATATAAGTTTTTCTTTGTTTTGCAGGAAATCTGTCTAAAGCTGAATTGCGGACATTTTGAGCGAAAAATGCAGAAGAGACCACCTACGGAGCTTATGACGGTCCGTCGTGCTTGCGACGGTCCGTAGGTGGCAGCGTAGAGAAGCTGCTGAGGGAAGATGGGGAAGTCTGACCAAGTGTGGGATTACGAAGCTTGTGACGGTCCGTCATGGCCATGACGGTCCGTCCTGCAGGTCCGTCGTGAAGATCAGAGAAGTGATCCCAGTACCCAGATTCCAGGAGTTGAAGTATTTTGAAACGAAGACCCTCGACGGACCGTCGTGCCTATGACGGTCCGTCACACTTGCCGTCGAGGGGAATGAAGAAAGCAGCTGAAGAAATGGGACAAGTATGGGACGACGGAGCCCACGACGGTCCGTCATGACTACGACGGTCCGTCGCGTGGTCCGTCGACCAAGCCGCGTTTTGGCAGATTTCCAGAAATTAGAATCCTTATTTAATTAGGTTTTTATTTTTTTATAAATAGTTCGAAAAACCTCATTTTTGGGGTTAGACTCTTTGATTAAAAAATTCCATATAGTTAGACCTTGTGATTATAAAACTTTGTGTTTTTAAGTGTTTGATTATTGGAGATTGATACAAGTGATTTTTGGTGATTAATCAAGTATAATTTCGGACTTTATTCTTTCTCATTAAAGTAAGTACATGAATTCTTGTTTAACATATTTGAATATTGTGTTTATGGCTATGAGAAAGAAAAATTCCATAACTAGGGTTGTGGGAACCATAGGCAAATAATGAGATAAACCCTAACTAAAATAACAATTCTAGAAGTGTCTTGCATGTATTAATAATTCTTTTCTTTCGCTTAGAAGTCTTTTTAACGGATGATCAACGTTAGAACTCGCCTTAATGCTACTTGCCGGACCAAGGAGGTAGATAATAGGAAAAGAATTATTAACATAGATTTAGTGTATACTATCTAATAGGCTAGTATTGATTGGTACGAGGTAATAACTTAGTCAAATATCGAATACGATGCTTAATATGAGGTAAAGATAAGGGTTAGGAAAGCAACACACGTAGCCGGACCAAGGTGCGGAGTGAGATTTTCTAGATGCCGGACCAAGGATTTAGAAATACATAACTTATCACTTTGCATGCAAGATACTAGGAAAGGATTGTTATAGTTAGAATTATCAAGTTACGAACCTGTGGGGAACACGTAAACCCTAGTTACTTTAATTCATTGATTAAAACCCAATATTAAAAGCTGTCTACTGTCTCTTTAAATTACATTAGTTATTTTTACTCAATAGGTAATACAAACCCCCTTTTTATATTTTTACTTTCCAAGAAAGTTATCGACCAAACGATAGTAATATAGGTTAAAGTTAAGTCTAGACTATTTTCCTCGTGGGAACGATCCCAAACTCACTAGTTGGGTTATTTACTTGACACGACCGCTTTACTTCTCATTTGAGAAGTAAGTTTGAGCG